>OMNZ01085405.1:0-15490 GCA_900303255.1 Lesueurigobius sanzi
ACCATGATGTTGAACAATCATTGTTTTCAGGTCATTTGAGAGTTGTTTTGAGGCTCCCATGTTGCCACTCTTCAGAGAAGATGCAAAGAGGAGAAACACTTACAATTGGCCTCCTTAAATACCCTTTCTCATGATTGGACTCATCTGTGTATAGAGGTCAAGGGTCACTGAGGTTACTAAACCAATTTTGAGTTCCAATAATTAGTGCTAAAGGTATTAAAATCAATAAAATGCAAGGGTGCCTAAATTTATGCACATGCCTAATTTTGTTTAAATAATTCTTGCACACTTTCTGTAAATCATATAAACTTTATTTCACTTCTCAAATATCACTGTGTTTGTCTCCTATATGATATATTTAACTGGAATTTTTTATCCAAACAACCAATGATTTATAAAGGAAAATCATGAAAATTTACAGGGGTGCCCAAACTTTTTCATACCACTGTATATATATATATACTATAATATACTATATGAGAAATTGTAACTTCAATGACCATTTTCTCAACATCTCCACTTTAGTAGCTCCCACAGACTCCAAATTGCCCAGTCTTAAACAATGTTCTGATGGTTTGTTCAGAGGAATTTAGCTATTTTTAATTCCTAACCTGATTTATTGATATTTGAACCCCAAAAAACAATTTTTAGATTTATTCACTAAAAACTAGTTTATTCAGTTAAGTAAAAAAGATATCCAGAATCCCCTCTGAACATACAGTGGGTTGCATAAATACCTGCACCCCCTTCAACTTTTTGACATTTTGCCATACTAGGCACGTATACTGTACATACATGTATTCAATTGAAATTGTATGTGAAAGACACACATTATGGGACACACAATGATGAAGTGAAATGAAATTTATACATAAAAAAGTGGGGTCAAAAAGTTGAAGGGGTGCAGATATTTATGCAACCCACTGTATATTTGTAACTAATATAGCAACAAAATAATACCAAACATTTGAACGTGACTTCATCCATAATTTAGATGTTGTCGCCAAAAATGTATTGCAAGTTTTTTGGCAATTTTTATGTTAAAATGCCAGAAAACTTGCAATCCTTTTTTTTCTCATATTTATGTCAGTAAGCAGAAGTGTTTTCAAAGTGTTACCATAAAATACCGTTTCACAATTGTATTATTATATATTTTTTAATCTATAGTTTTCAGTGGAGTTTTATCCCTTGCATGCGTCACTACTTGTCCACGCCACTTGCCTTTAAAGACAGACACCTTTACGCTATGGATTGGTTTGCATAAACCTTTGGATCAGCCCCAAGGTTAAGCTTAAAAGTGTTGAGAGCTTTGTAAATCCAGACAGTTCTGATTCTGTGTGAAGGTCTGTCTGGCATAATGCGATGGTGCACAGTCATGATCTTAGCAACGCTTTAATGGGTTGTGCTCTGAACTGTCTGCACCGAGGGAATTCAAAAGAGCGTTGAGATGTGCTCCCAGAGTGGACGTCTTTCACCTGTTAATTCAAATATGGAGTTCATGCAGAGTTCACGTTGGGTCTTTGTTGCAGGTGTATTCAGCCCTGTGTGTGCATTGAAATAGTAAAGCATAAATCATGTGGCCTTATTCTAATGATAAATATGTTTACTTGAGTTTTTTGCACCCCCCTCAGCTGGACCAACACAGCAGACATCTCCCATAGTCACAAAGCACTCATTAAAATGATGCATAGACTCTGTGTTAACCTGCTTTCACCTACTTCACCACACTTTTCTACAATTCCATATATTTTGAAAATACACCTACATCCCTCTTCGGTGAAGAATCTTTCTTCATCTTATTTTGCATACGAGTCGATTAAAAGTCTTTTTATGAAACTTAAACCATGCAATTCGAGCTGTTTACCATTTTATTATGTCTCTCTTCAAAATCTAGTATTTATCCTCATTCACAGAAGTTTGAATAATGTTTACTTTGGTCTGAAATCGTTCTGTCTGTATTTCCTGGCCTTTGTTGCACAGTAGAACAGAGACATTAAATATGAGAACAAATGTATGGGAAGTTTTCTATCATGTTTTCAAGTGAAAATGGCCAAAATTGCCTATGTTTCCCGCGACGAAATCTAAATAATGGATAGAGCCAGTTTTAAATTTAAGGTTTTATTTTGTTGATATATCAGTTACAAATATTTGTTCAGAGGGGATTTGGGATATTTCGTTTACTTTTTGAATGAACTAGTTATTAGTGAATAAATATGCAAACCTCAATAAAGGAGGCTAGGAACAAAATATTGAAAAATCCCTGTGAACAAACCTTCAAAAATATTGTTAAGTACAAGACTGGAAAGTTTGATGGCTGTAGGAGCTACTTAAGTGGAGATGTTGTTGCAAAAGTGTGAGAAAAGTACATTTTGGAAAGTGGCCTTTGAAGCTACAATTTTCTGTGGAAATCTATGAAGAAACATTGAATTTGTGCAATGATTAAACACCTTATTGTGAAGATTTGGCAATTTATTTGTTTCCAGATTATATGTTAAGAGATTAAACTGGCCCAAAATAAAAAAATAAAAAAATAAAAATATGACTCTTGCCTGTAGTGTCGTCCCCTTAAAGTGTATAAACATAGAGTATTGATTCCGAGCAGTTCTGAGCATCGATTTGTTAGCATGCTGTTGGTCTAAAAAATCTGTCTTCCTTTTGTCTTTTTGCTTGTATTGTGGGTACATCTGCCGCTAACAAACGTATCAATGTCGCGGTGCACTTTTCAATGTCGCGGTGCACTTTTATAAGCTACGATTATGCATGAGACTTCCAATCCACCACAAAGACTATTCTAATCTATATTCATAATAGTATGGGTTTACACCAGGTTTTTGAAGATGAAATTATACATCAATAGATACTTCAAAAACAATATTGTGCGAATTCTCATTATATTTCCCCAGGTCTTTTGAATGGTACAGATCAGACCCCAGACACACATGGTAGTACTTTCCCTCATACTCTTTTACAGCTTCGAGATAATTTAGTAGTTTGTTGCACTAGTGTTTGCTATCCAGTTGCCTAGCTGCGGTCGTCTTGTTTTTCACATTTAAGACTCGGTTGGTCACAGTTGGTCTCCAGTTAAACCAGAGTAAAGTGGCTCGAATAATTCACAAACTGTTTTTCCCCCCGCATTGCCTGACTTGGTCTGGATTCAGCTGACTTTTGTTAATGGGCAAAGATTGTGAGGGGATTGCTGGCCCTTGTTGCTAGGTAACGAGCCTGCCCCGGAGGTCTGGACGTGTGCGACCTTTGCGTGTTGGACTTTTTTATTTGATGTCAAAAATTTAGAAAAGAAAAAGTGCGTTTTGAATCCCTGGTATGTTGCTTTAAGGTTGAGGAGGTGCAGCTGTGGCTCAGTGGGTAGAGCGTTCGCCCACCAGCTCATGGGTTGGCAGTTCAATCCTAGCTTTGACCATATTCATTGCATTTTTGTTTGGGCAAGACGACTCACACACACATCGCCTGTCTACCTATCTTTGCGTGTGGCGTGTGCGTGAAAGCTGCAGGGTCGGGAGGCACAGGTTGGCAGCCACACTTCTGCCAGTCTACCCCAGGGCATCTGCAACAACAGATAGGATCATTATTGATTTACTTCTTTTTTTAGGTGTACTTTATACTTTGATTGTCTGACTTCACTTTATTTTTGCTGAGATGCTGTTAACAGAGCGTATTGTGCAAAATCTCAGTCGTCCAGGAGCTTTCCATTATAGTTTAGTGAGGATGGGGCTCTTTACAGGGAGCTGGTTCTTTGGGATCCAGTCATTTCAAAAGACTGGCTCCTGTATATTGATTTTAAAATTATCTGCCAATGGAATCAGTCTTTTTGCACTGAAAATAAGACCAAAATAGCTCATTGCCTCCTAAAGTAAAATACAATTTGTTATTGCACTTTAAAGTTGGGGAAAAATGCAATTTAATCTGAAAAAATGGCAAAAATCTCATTCCATTTACTTGGCAAGACAGAATTACTCAATTTAAAGATACATATTCGTAAATTAAAAGTCATTAAATGAATTGTGTCAAAAATAAGCCCTTAAATGTCATTAACAAGCATTAAACTGTGCAAGTGTGTCTAAATATAAAGGATTTATGTCAGTTTCATGAGTTTGCAGGCTGGTTTTCTATCATTTCTGTGACCCTAAAAAAGTGACCCCCGCTAGTTGTAAAACGTGCTTATAAACTCATCTCTGTGAAGAAATGGGATTTTAGAAATGTGTTACGAAAGTGTGGAATGTGTTTGGACCACAACTATCAATTTAATACTCACTCGCGCTTTTATTGTTTGTCATAAAAAAAAATCCGGTATAGTGCCTCTTTTCTTCCGGGTTGGACATTCACACTTATATTTCATTTTCATGGTGTTAAAGGAAAAATATTGCCATATATATGCCTATAGTTGACTTTGGAAGTGTTAAAATAGCATGATATAGGTCCTTTAAATCAAAAGTTTTTGGAAACTTATGATATTGCTCAATGAATTTTACAGCAAGTTTGTCAAAAATACAAAAGATAGGATCTAGACTGGAGTTTTGGCAGAAATCATACTGTATTTCTGGTCAAAAGTTGTCCCTTGTGTCAAATTTTCTATTGAATATGCAAACTAATATTAAGTATGTACTGATTTGTGGCGTTTGTAGTAGTATTTGGGCATTAAAATGGCATTAAAACACATTAGATTTGTACAAACCATAAAACCTGTATAAACCATGAATACAGAAATGTATCTTATTAAGACATCACTTTTTGCAATGGGAATAGAATGTAGTTGTTATTGCAATTTCTCTGCTTTCCTGCTGATTCTTGAGTCCATTTAGGACAAATCTGTCTTAAATTGACTGAAAAAAGATCCGGCTCTTTTCATAATCGAGATCCGGTTCAAACCGTTCACCTAAAAAAGCTGATTCAGTCATGAACGTCACTCCAGTAAAGGTTTTCTATCCGAGTCATCAGCTGCACTGGGTCATTTCAGTTGAAGAGCCTCTTCTTGGAGGTTTCTTCTCGCTCGTCTGCTCAGAGCCAGGCCGGCGTTTGACCATGACCCAGTTCAGCTGACAACTTCCATCCATTTCCCTCCGCTTTATCCGGAGCCGGGTCACGCAGGCAACAAGAGCAGAGATGCCCAGTCTGAAACCTTCACTATGATTTGACAGAACACATTTGTTGTTCTGTTCTGTTTTGTTATTGTTTCAAGTGTAATATCTGTGTAATATTTAATCCTCAAATTGTACTAAAGCTTTGAGGTCTCTCCAGAGGAAATCATTCTTTGCATTCCACTGTCTCTGATATACTATATATTCTGCATCATTTCACTTTTTTATGATCTACAGTACAATCATTACCCGTAGAAATATTCGGTGCACTCTCTGGATAATGAGAATCCACCAGCACCGCAAATCAGTGTTGCACCTCTCCATATTATGTGTTACTGTACGCCTACATCTGATGCCCTTGAACATGTGAGTCCGATGAAGGTAGAGTTTTGTATAAATAATTCATAAAAACATGGCGGTGATTATTGGAGTGAAGTGCAGAAGGCCGAGACTAATGGCAAAGGCGGCTGCAGTGCTTCTCACATATTGATCATCTATATTCTCTTGCCTTCTCGGGCTGAAAATCTCCCATTTCTGCTGCATTTGTGAGGTCTGCTTAACTCTTGAGGGCATCGCTCAATACTGCAGGCCAGGCTGTGTCTGATGCTTTATCTACTTATGGAAAAGTGCCTTCAAGTGTAACTGTCAATGGCGTCCCGAAGGAGGAAACACACCAGACTGAATTATTTTTTTTAAAGGACTAAGGAATCGCATGCAGGCAAAAATACATAATCATAAGATTCAGCAATTGACACAAATATTGAAAGTGTGTAGTATTTGAACTATAGGAGTTTGTCTCAAGAAAAAACGACTTGAATAGATCAAAATAGCTTATAAAAAAAGTAACATGAACACAAACGATAATCTATTTTTCGTAACAATATAGGCATAGTAAATGTTAATGTCCTTTATCAGCTGAAGTTCCCAACAGCTGTCAATTGTAAATAATGATAAATCTAATCGTGATCTGATCTCCATGATGGTCTGCTTTTTTGGGAACATCGTCATATCGTGATCCAGCGTTTTTTTTGTTTAACGCAGCTCTGAGCTCAAATACTTTCTCTCCGTTCACTGCTTCTACTGTCAGGATTAAACTAGAACTAAACCAGGAGAAAACTAGGTCTAAACCAGGTCTAAAATCAGACGATATCACGGACTGAATCTGGATTAAACCAGGACTAAACCAAGAAGTAAACCAGACTGAAGCAGAGACTGAAATCAAGGTCTAACCAGGACCAAGCTAAAGAGGACTAAACCAGGGACAGAATGAAACAATAAACCAGGACTAAACCAGGTCTAAACCCAAGGACTCAATCAGAAATAAACCAAGAGAAAACTGGGTCTGAATCGGGTCTAAACCTGGACAATATCACAGACTGATCCAGGATTGAACCATGAGTGAAGCATGTCAAAACTCAGACTGAAAGAGCTCTTAACCCAAGAAGAAGCAGATGGCTTTAGTCGCCTTTAAAAGACATTATACACATGAATTGTGATAAATCGAATCATCATGCAGGATTTTTGAATTCCTTTATTTCTAATCTTTCATATTCTTCTCTCTCACAGAAAAAGAACGTCCATCTGCTGCTGAACATCGTCATCCTAGCCCTGAGCGGGGTCCTCCTGTTGGCCTGCCGCTTCTACTGGATGGGCAACAAACCTCCCAACTTCTCCAACTCGGACAACCCGGCGGCGGACTCCCCCTCCGCGCTCACCCGGACCCTCACCTTCTTCCACCTGCCCGCCGTCAACTTCTGGCTCCTCCTCTGCCCGCACACGCTCAGCTTCGACTGGTCCATGGACGCCCTGCCGCTGATACGGGGCTTCGCCGATTGGAGGAACTTCCAGACGGCGTTCTTCTACTGTGGAGTACTGTCGCTGGCTTGGTTTGGTTTACTGAAGCACAAAACGTCCAAAGGGAAAGACGCCAATGGGAAAGCACATATTTATACCAACGGTAGCAATGGGAGCAGTAACGGACACAGCTACCATTGCAATCACGAGCAGATGAACTCTCACACGAATAATAACTTGAGTGAAGAGAACGGCACCAAAAAGCACTATGAAAACAGGACTCCACTGCCCACCACTGAGAACGTGGTGGTGTTTTCTCTCGGCCTGTTGGCAATCCCTTTCCTCCCCGCCACAAACTTCTTCTTCTATGTGGGCTTTGTGATCGCAGAGCGGGTGCTTTACATCCCCAGCATGGGCTTCTGCCTGCTGCTGGCTGTGGGCATGAGGTCTCTGTATGTGCGGCTGAGACAGCGATCCTCCAGGACTGCGTTGGTTTACTGCAGCGTGGTGGTCGTCCTTCTGTTCGGAGCCAAGACCGTACTGAGGAACAGGGACTGGCAGAACGAGGAGATGCTCTACAAGTCGGGGATCTATGTCAATCCTGCTAAAGGTAAGATTATGTGTGTCGGTTTTTCCGTTGGTTGTAATTTAAACTGGTTTATGGGCTGGGCAATTAATTGAAAATAATCCAAATTGCCATCTCAACACTTAGCTTTATACTGTAGAAATGTTTATTTTTGACAAAAATAACAAAATAATTTAGGCGCTCATAGCACTTTTTTGATCATTATTCCACTAAAATATGCTTCTACAAACATAGAAGGCTATACACCTGACCTTCTATGTGAAATCTGTGTTTACTCTCCATATATTCACATTTTTGAGGAAAAAAAAACAAACAAAAAATTGTCCTAAATGTTACTCCATGCTTTAGTCCTCCATGTTCTATATAAACAGAAAACAAGATGGCAGCTGACCAGAGACACATTTTCAGGATGAAGAAGTCAAATTTTAAGACAAAAAAAAAACCAAGTTTTAATCTAGTACCGGCGACATGGCTGGGCTCATTTTAAAGCCCCAACCCTCCTCTTTCCAATGCAAGAAACAGTAAGTCTCTATGACATTTACTCATGGAGATATTCGTATAAATACTATACATGAGGGAACGAGGCACAGGTGAAACACATGAGGCAGGTCATCAACACGGGGGAAGTCAAACAGAAAATCACAAGGACAGAACAGACAAGTCAAAATAAAACAGGACATGAATAGACAAAGACCAAAAAACAAACCAAAATATGGAAACCGAATACAGAACATGACATAATACTGAATGCATGTTGCTGTTTGATGTGACTCTAGCTCATAACCTCGAGTTTCTTATGGAAAAAGTTTGGATTTCTTTAGAGATGCACTTTCAATTCATGTTCAAGAATTTCTCAAGAATTTCCATATGATCAAAAAGTATGTTCTTCAGGTCGTTTTTATGTACCGTCAATATTACCACCAATATTGCTTACAGTATACAGCACAAGAATTCAGGAGCCATATATTATGATATCACATCCCTATTAGCTTACACTTAACCTCTTAAACCCCAGCATGCCAAATTTGGGTCCTGGGTCCATTCAGTCACATATTAATCAAAGTGGGTACTTCTTACAAACATAAGCACCATCTCAAAGGCCAAATTAAATTCCTGGGAGGGCTGAATTTGAGCACCCCTGGGTTAGATAATGTTCTGGGTCTTTATTTGCACAGGACTCAGTGAAGTGGAGGCAGGGATCTCTAAACCTTTCAGAAAATTATGTTTTCAAATCACATTTGAATCGTCAAATTTTTCCTATTTGATAGTTTTTGATAGTTTTTTGTCAACTATTTTGGGTCCACTGCGCCTTGTGTGTCCAATGTGGGTCCTGTGGGGTATAAGAGGTTAAAAGAAACAAAACAAAAATTGTGTCCTAAAACACTTTTCCTATATTGAGTTTTAAGATTTGGCTACACGGCGTCATTCTTCTCCATTCCTCTGTCGCTCTGAATAATTCCTAGTCAAGCTGTTTCTAAGTCCCTTCTTCACCACAGAATAAAACAGCGAAGAGCAGGGTTCAAGTCAAACACCAAAATGCCTGGTGTGGACCATCATCGTGTCTTGAGCTGATTCTGAACAACCCTTCATTTTTAAAGTGCTTGAATCGACTCAGCGCAGTGGTGTCCTCCTCTTGCGCCCTGCGGGGGGTCTGTTGTCACCATTTGCCCTTTTCCGTCTTGGAGGGGCGTCCGAGTGGTGGCGTCCTCCTGTGATTGGCGCTGTCTGCGGGGGATCTGGTATTCAATATTGCGTTAATTCAAGGGCGCAGTTGCCTTCTTCGCAGGAGTGAGGCGGGACGGGCGGCGGGACGTGTTGTGTCGGCTCATTTCCCTTTCAGACGCTGCGTCCGAGGTGAAGCATGACAGCTGTTTGTTTTGGCAGCCAGCGTTGGTTTAGCGGCTGCCTCTAATTTATTACAGCTCTCATCAAACGTGTCGAAATGAACAGATTAAATCCTTCCTAAGTTAGTTTTGTGTGCACTTAATCAATTGAATATTCTGGATATCTGTGATGTTTTATTAACGCTTCCTTGTAATTAAATCCGTGTGACTTGACAGTGAGAAGGCTGGAGAGCTTCCAACATGGTGGCATTATGCTTGTTACATGCAGGTGGAAGAGCATGTCACCCACTTTATTAGCTCTGTAGCAATGTAGCCACAAACTGTATTTAGTCAGCACTGCAGACATGAAGGCAGATGTACATTTGAATAGGGCTGGGTACCGTTAAACGATACCAGTACGGTATCGAAAAAATAATGAAGGTACTACCGGTATCGAAAAATAAATTGGTACCGAAAAAATATTTATATTTAGAAAGCAAATTTCTCTTCCTGGTGGGTCTGAGACTGCAGTAAAGAAAGGGCTGAGGTGTTTCAGCTCAAATAAATGATAAAACACTAAAAGAAACAGTATTTTATAGAATAAATGATCATTATTGTTCTGTTTTATGGTTCTACAACAAAACTAAAATCAAGCACGAGGATAAATGACTCGATTTGAGAATATTAGTCTTGTTTAGGGCAGTTTTGACTAGATTAGGCACATTACTACTGTCATCTAGATTATTTGGTTTATTTCATGACAGTTTTTACTGATTCTAAGGTAATCTCACTTGAATTAGGGAAATAAAACTGCCCAAAGACCATTTTTCTGACCCCATTGGTAAATTAATTTAAATAAAAAAGGAACTAAGTAGAAATCTATTGAAGCAAGTCAAAACAAGTGGTTACAGTTAGGTCAAATGAGCCACTAAAACAGCTCAAATTTAGATAAATAAGATGAATTTGGGTCATTTAACCTTCTAGATATTTACTTTTTGGTGTAGATGACCAATAATTTAGTATAGGGATTGAAAAAGGTATCATTCAGGTATCGGTATCGTAAACCAAGTATCGTTAAAGTAATAGTATTGAAAAAACATGAAAGGTACCCAGCCCTACATTTGACCAAATGTGTGTCGTTAAAACTGCTAAGAGATGACTAGGGCTGGGTACCGTACAGTACTTTAATGATCCTTGGTTCATGATACCAGTACCTGAACAATACTTGTTTCGATACCTATACTAGAAGCATAAAACAGACTTCTTTTCATTTTTTGCATCATTTATTTGAACAAAAAACAACTAACTTTCTTTAGGATCTTCTTGCTGGTGGTTTATCCGTCTGATTCTCAGGTTGAGGATTTTCATAACACAGCCATGTTGTAGTTTCTTTACTCTGTGACCTTCTTCTTTAGGGTGTTATGATGGGGAGGCAATATGAGCTTCAGCCTACACCTTTTCGGTCAGTGTAAATCATGTGAAATATAAGTTGTTTGTAAATATTTGTGTATGTTTAAAGGCACTGTATGTGATTTTTTTTTTAAATGACAAATAACGAAAGCGGGAGCCAGTAAAATCAATTGACAGCCGTGGTCCAGACTCATTCCTAACTTTCCGAACACATTTCTAAAATCCAGTTTCTTCTTCGAGATGAGTTCATAAGCACATTTCGCAACTGGCGGGGTCACTTTTTAGGGTCATAGTCAGAGAAATGCACGAAAACTAGCCTGCAAACTCACGGAATCGAAAATATTTTTTTGGTACCATCTGTGTAGGTTCTCAGTCGTACAGGAGTTGTCCATCGTAGGTAAAGATTCTTCAGAGTACAGATGAAAACTGAAGAATCTTTGCCTTTTTTGGTACCATTTTTCTGTACCTTTATTTTCAATACCATTAGTACCTAAAAACATTTTTCGATACCGTACCGCAGTGGGGGTCATCATTTTTATGTAGTTTGAATGAAAAACATGTGCTGTTGGGGTCGCGAAACACCAGCAGTCATCATATGGAGCATCACAGTCCCGCCCACCAGCTCGTCTGTACAGGCACGCGCCTCGGTGCCGGAAGTAATAATCCCATTCAAAAATTGCATGGACTTTTCGAGAAATTATAGTTGTACAAGTTTAAACGCACGACAGAGGCTAATCAGCAACATGCTAACTGCTAGCTTAGCGCGGCTATTGTACAAGCAAGAAAATACCCAATACTTGAAAACAGGGCAAAATATTTGTATAACTTTTTGGTTTATAAAGTTTTGGATACAATTTGAATGTATTATTGTGTGTTTTATTCCCATAAGTCGCCACGTACAGTAGCCGATTAGCTGCTATCGTTCTTTTAAACATTTGATATTCATTTTTTTGTTTTTGAAAAGTCTATGCAATGTTTGAATGGAATTACAGCCCTAGTTGTGACCCAGCAGATAGCAGAGTTCTTTCTTTGCTCAGTCCTCTAGTTTTTATATCGTTTTTAGGTCCTGTTGGTCTATGAACAGTGTGTGCTAATGCTAACATGGCGCACTGTTAATTTGTAACTCTCCATCCCAGACTCTACTGGTAGGAAGTTGTGCGTATATATGTTATTTTCCACATTATGTTGTGCATTAGGGCTGTCACTAATGATTATTTAGGTAATCGATTAATCGGCCAATTATTTTTGCGATTAATCGATTAATCGGTTGGCGCAAAAAGGTGCATGGAAAGTGTAATTGTTAAAAGCTTTTTGCACATGAAGCTAAAGTGACACCGTTTGAGGACGTCTTGATGGAGTAAAGTTAAAGCTAATGTTTGTAGGATGCTCTTTGTACAAGTTCCACATGTCATTCCTCATTTGAAGCTAAGAAGCTAAGAACCTCTAAAATTCACTCTGGGATTGTAAAAGTGAGAGCGAGAGAGTCCTCTTTCTGCTCGGATTAGATTATGATCCAAGATTTGGAACAATCAGAGCAAAAATATTTGCAAAAAAAACTTCTGGAAGCAATGCCTTCAGAGTCAACATAGTTTTTTCACAAAAAATACAAAATGTTTATGTAATTCTTACTCTGTCTGAGTCTGTATATCCCAGAAACGATTAATCGATTACTAAAATAGTTGACAACTATTTCAATAATCGATTAGTTGACGATTAATCGATTAGTTGTTTCAGCCCTATTGTGCATCCTGTCTTCTTCACCTCCCACACGTTTGTTTTCTTATACTCACATACAGTAGTGAACAGTCTCTTAGCAACATTTATTCACTTTGACAGTCGGCCAGTGCGCCTTGCCAGCAGTTGCTAATGCCATTAACCATGCAATAGCTCTGTGGTGGTCTCCTTCAGTCCTGCTCCTGGTCAGTGGTAAAACCGGTAGTTTTGGCACAAAGCTCTCCCGGTGCGTCGCCGCTTTTTTTCTTCTCTTTGTTTTTGTGCACCAGCTGCTCAAATAATCCTTTCACCTTCCAGGTTCATACGAATGGGCTGCCCACCACCTGTTGTTTTCGTTCATTTATGAGATTTTTGGAGCAGACACAATGTTGTTATTCTCATGTTTGACTGACCTCTGTTTTTGTGACCTGTCAGCGTGGGGCAACCTGGGAAATGTGCTCAAGAGCCAGGGCAAGATGGAGGAGGCAGAGCAGGCCTACAGGAACGCTCTGTACTACCGGAGCAACATGGCCGACATGCTGTATAACCTGTGAGTGGACACCATTAATAAAGTGCATGTGGTTTTAATCCTGTTGTTTTTATGACTTAGTTTGATGGATAATATCAGTGTTAATCTTCAGGGGAAAGGGTTAATTTTATTAGAATATGCAGGTCAGTGACATAGAGGGAAAGTTGATGCTTTTAGAGGACCCCCCCAGGAAACGAGGTGATGCATCTCATGGGGTTATTCCTCTCTACATAAATGTCTAAATTAATAAATAAAGTCTGCACTTACTTAAACAGTTGGATTTATCTCTACATTTAAAAAAGAAATTGCTAAAGCTTGAGTATTATTGTATTAGCTATGTTTTTGTGAACATCTTGTCTAATATGTAATTATGCACTTTGCTTTTGTCTTTTACTTATAATAGCAACCTATTTTCCAAATTTAGTTGGAAAATAGGTTTTGCTAATGGGTTTACTTCTGTTCAATATGGTTGCATACATGATACAGTGCATAATAACTGTTAGATGCTAAGCCTATATCTTTTTCAATATTATCTATACCTACAAAGTATCTTATTGTGAATTTACTACTATTACGTGAGCAGGGTTGGTATCACCAGCTTCATAATTTGTTGACGCATCCAATTTCCATCCAACCGTCGTTCTTATTAGTGATGTGACGTTCATGACCAAATCGGCTCTTTCGAACGGCTCTTCATGGTGCACGTTTTGAACCGGACCTCAATTGTGAAAAGAGTCAGATGTTTTTTGTTTTGTTCGTTTTTTTCGGCAATTCTACACAAATTTACCCTGAAAGTCAAGCATCTCAACAACAGCAGAGCAAACAGAGGGCAAAGAAGTCTGTCTTGACATGTTAAAATGTCTCAAATGTAGTATGCTTGGACTTCATTTGAGTAATTGTAATATGGCAAGTAAAAACATCTACCAGTGGACGAAGTATTTTTGCACTTCGAGTTATTTCAAGTAAACTAACCTGAGATTTACTTGATCAGGTCTTGGATAATATAGGTTTTCTGTCTGGCGTCTCTGACCCAGTCGTTTGAGCCGCTCTTTGAAATGAACGGACCCCAATGACTCTGCTCCCTGTAAAGAACAATGAATCCCATAGTTCTTATTCTTCCTGTTGACTGGTGTTCTCATGACCGTCCTGTGTCTCTCTGCGTTATTAATGGTGATCTGTAATCCTGAGGGAGCACTTATTTACAAAGTCCTCGCATGTCTGTGGTTTGTTAAGATCTGTATCTCCTTAAAAAAGAAACGTGGGGGATCATTTTCACTATATGAGGCTCTAAACTGCCTGTGTCCGTGGTTTGCGTCTGTTCCAGGGGTTTGCTGCTGCAGGAGAGCAACAAATTTTCTGAAGCGGTTCACTACTATAAACTGGCCATCGGGAGCCGGCCCACTCTGGCTTGTGAGTACATCTCTCTCTCTCTCTCTCTCTCTCTCTCTCTCTCTCTCTCTCTCTCTCCCTTGTCTCCTTCCAGCTCTTGTGGTTTTGGCTGTGGCTGCGTCCAGGCGACCTTGCTCTCAGGCGATGGTTATGTCATGACCGAGGGATATGTGGCAAAGGGCACGGAGTTTAAAGCTTAAGGGGAGACACTGCAGGCCAAACCTTTTTTTTCTTTCTTTCTTTTTCAATTTTATGGTTTTGTCTTAAAATATAAACCTTCACCTGGAAACAAATAAATGTCCTAATGTTTACAATAAGGAGTATAATGTGCCATATGCACAGAGACCCCACGTGACTTCCAACTAGACAGACGATACTTACCTTTCGCTCCCCTTTGCATCGAGTTGTCATCATATCTCACACAAATGAAGAGATTTGTTATCAGGCAGAGCGTGATACGATGTGACTAGCAAAGACAGATCACATGCATGGGCAGGTCATGCAGCTCGAATCTCGAAAAGACTTGTTTAGTTTTTGTGGTGACAATATCTCCACTTTAGTAGCTCCTACAGACTCCAAACTTTCCAGTTCTGAAGGTTTGTTCAGAGGGATTTTTCCAATATTTAATCCTTTAAGGGCCTATCTCACCGGCAGGGACTTCCCAGAGACTTCTCAGAGACTCAGAGACTTCCCAGATACTCGTAGACTAAAGGGCCTATCTCACCTCCCATTGAGACTAGTTCAAAACCTGGGGTAGATTTGAGTCTTCGATACGTCTCTGTGGAGTTTCCTAGGAGGTCTCCAGGGAGTTGCGGGAAATTCCACCATGTTTGAATTTTTCGGACACTAGTTGGAGACTTTTTCCAAGTCTCCATCAGGTCTCGGGGAGGTCTCAATTCAGTTGCGGCGAAGTTTCAGAGACTTCTCAGGGACCTCGTTGACACATCTCCCCGGGCACGTTCAAAATAAGTCAATCAATCAATCAATATTGTTGTAATGCCCAATATCATAACAGAAGTCATCTCAAAGGTCGGTATGGACAAAAACAAATCAATATCAGACATCAAGAATGATCAAATAAGTCACACACGAATGAAATGTCTCAACCAGATGTAATGTCCCGTGAATAAGTAAATCACTTAGAGTAACAAGC
>OMNZ01085408.1:0-16054 GCA_900303255.1 Lesueurigobius sanzi
GAGGACGTCTTGATAGAGTAAACTTAAATGTAATGTCTGTAGAATGCTCTTTGTACAAGTTTCACATTCCTCGTCATTCCTCGTTTGAAAGAACCTCTCAAATACAGTCTGGGATTGTGAAAGTGAGAGAGCGAGAGAGTCCTCTTTCTGCTCTGATTAGATTATGGTCTGAGATTTATCTCATATTTGGAACAATCTGAGCTAAAATATTAGCAAAAAAAACTTCTATAACCAAAGCCGTAGAGCAGGGGTGCCCAAAGTTTTTTCTATGAAGGGCCAAAATAGGCTATGGAGAGGAAAAAATGAGGGCCAAGCGCAATACTGTTTTACATGTAGAAAGACCAAATGTAAACAGACCTACGATTAAATATGTTACGGCCTGTAGGTGGTGGACCCAAGAATCACACAGAGGTGAAAGTGATTAACAAATGTATTTACAAGAGGGCAGAAAAATGTGCAGGTGGGACGTGGCTGGGTGCAGGAGATCGGGGACGCTAGAAACAGGAGCTGGGAGCGAGGCAGGTGAGTTGGAGCTGGAGTATAGGCTTTGAGGTCTGGAGCAGAGAGGAGCAGGTGAGTTGAATGACAGAGATGGACTAGAGGCGAGGCACAGGGATCTGGTGAGGAGCAGGCAAAAAAACAATTGGTAAGTAAGTATCTTTACAGAGCGCTTGAAGTAAATTCAAAAGTATAGGCGGCGTTGTCTTCTCACTGAAGTCGATTGATGATCTGGCAGAGAAGTGGAGGAGAGCCCAAGCTTATATATTGTAGTTGATTGGATGAGTGGATGCAGGTGTGCCCAGCCAACCAGGGAGAGATGCAGAGGGAGCAGCCACGCCCACCAGGGAGGATAGCTGCCGCGCCCACAGCAGCACAGACAAAACAAACAGAACACACAAGGGCAGGGACGTAGACCCTAACAAAATATTGTTTAATTACTGCGCTATTGAGTAGGACATACTGTTTTGGTGTTCTTAGTAACTATATATTGTGGATTACAAATCCAAGGACCATCTCAAGGGCCAAATGAAGCCTCTTGGAAGGCCGAATTTGGCCCGCAGGCACCACTTTGGTCACCCCTGTTTTAGAGACAACATAGTTTTTTCACAAAAAATACAACATTTTGATGTAATTCTTACTCTGAGTCTGTATATCCCTGTAACGATTAATCGATTACTAAAACAGCTGAACTATTTCAATCGATTTGTTGTTTCAGCCCCAACTGCAGTGCAGCTTCTTCAGTGTTCCCAGGTGTGTGGAAGCAAAACAGCCTCCTCGTCCCTGTTAACTATCCGGGAGGCACATTTCCACTGGTTTGGCAAAAACCGCAGAAACCTTAACGACCTTACCTTTGTTCTTTTTGTGTCACTCGTCCCAAGCAAAGCAAAGTGAGTATTTGACTCCCGCACATTCATCAGGTGAGCAGGTTAAGTGATCACTGCGAGGTTGTAATTGCCCAATGTGTGAACCATTTGGTGATGTCATGACAAACCGCACAGCAGTTGCTGTAAATGGTAAGCACCTATCTGATGTACACTACAGTAGTGATTATTAGCACTGAGATGTTGTTTATTCCGTGCTAATTGTCGCGGCGGCATCTGCTCACCCTCCATGAGCCGAGGCTACCTGCGGCAGTCATACATTCAGCATTGGGCTCCAATCCAAGCTGCTGGAATTTTCTCAGCTCTAGCGATACAGTAGCACCTTGCTAATCTGAAGTCTGCAGGCGGCGTGCGGCGCAGCATAGTCAAACGCCTGGATTATTGTGATGCATTGAAATGGATGGCCCTCACTCCAGGGTGCAGCCTGCATTTATTAAAGAGCTTAACTTCTACAGGTGCCAGACAATTTCCCCCCAGATATGTGAGCAACCGGAAACTTATAGAAGTGTGTATAATATATTCATCTGCTTGTCTTAGCAGTCCTCTATAATGTCTCCTCTGCAGCATGTGACACCTCAGCGCTCCAGGCTAAAGTGAAATTCTGTATTTTTTAATATGAATGTTTTTTATAATCATATTGACCATTTTGAAGTCTGGGTGATGTCATATGAACTTTGTGTGGTGGGTAAAGCAGCCTGCCATATACAGAGTAGGCAAAAAAACACAATAGCAAGTGGCCAACCTCAGAATAACTACAAAGTGACTCATGGCATCGACCAAACAACTAGCAGTGGTGGCATATACCAAAAGAAATTGCCTTTCCTTCAAGAAATGTAGAGGCAAAATCATCAACTATGCGATGGTACTGAAGAAGCCTTTTTTCTTAATATATGTAGATGCAGTTTATAAATCAACTTAATTCGTTATCCTCACTTTAGTTTTGACCTTGGTGTGACTTTCCCACTGCCTCTGATCAAAGCCGTCATTGAGTTAACTCCCATGGATGATAATTTGTGACAAAGACAAACACATCTGAATATGGATTACCCTGTTAGTCATCCATCCTAAAAGTTTTAGTGAGTGTGCAGCTGATGGCCTGTCACAACTGAGGGAGAGTGATAATGCCATTTGACAACACTGACACTGGCCCTGTCTGCTGTGCACTGCAAGTTTGCTTTTGCAATTACACCATGCAAGGAAATGGTTTAGCTTCAGATGTACCAGCGATAAAAAAAAGTTCAAGTAGAAGGTTGGCTTTGTTCTTAGTTAACTTTGTTTGATTTATAGCTACCAAGACACTGGGAACGGTAGCCTAATTGGCAAGTGAAGATATATTCAATGATAAAAGTATGTCACAATTCTGCCAATATCGGTCAAAGGGTTGGGTATTAGAATTTCCCAAATCGATTTGATTCACACAGGCCTAATTCGATTCACGATTTGTTTTTTTGGTTTTTTGTTATATGCTTCTATAAACATAAAAGGCTATAAACCTGACCTTCTATGCGCCATCTGTATTTATCCTAGGTTCTACAGTATTCTACAGTATTTAAAGTCTTTTAAGTCTTTTGGACACTAATTTTCAACGCGACTTTACACTGCCTACCAGAGGCCTAGAAGAACATGGCTGGCTCATTTTAAAGCCTCAACCCTCCTCCTCCGAATGCCAAAAACCATAAGTCTCAATGACATTTCGTCGCGGAGATATTTGCTAAAGTCGTCGGCGACTTTAGCTGTAAAAAGACAGCTAGATTTTTTTAATCGATATCAGACTATTCAAAGGAAAACCGATTCAAAACGAGTTTTTGATTTTTTTAAACCCAGCCCTAGGTCAAATGCTTGAAATTTGAACGCAACTCAAAAAATAACTAGTTTAACAATATTGGATAATATGAGTCTTCTCCATGTGACCTCTGGCAGGCAATTAGGGAATATATTTGATCTATTGTTATGCAAATGACTCAAACTCTAAAACAATTGCATTGCTCATTTATATGCCTCAATGCCACTGCACCGTTTCAACCAAATCACTTCTGTTCGACTTCCAGCAGAAACAATGGGATGCTTGTGGCAGTGATAGCTGTTATAATGTCAGATCTCCCTGAAGTGGGACAATCCAAAGCCCACAGCCTGACGACGATGTGCATTCAAGGGGACAGGGGCCCGGGGCCAGTGCACACTCCACGGCAGAGCCTCTGATCACACGGCCTCTTCCATGACCCACAAAGCTCCCGCTCCATTGGCTTTCACATCACAAAAAGTAGACAAACACGGCGCTGCAGAGGCAAAAAGTGAGCGAGATTGGGCAAGTTGAGTCGAAGAAGGCGCATTTACAAACGTGGAATAAACAAGGCAATAAAGATGGTTTTCAACTCTGGTAGCATTCATTTATTCATTTCATGGCACGGAGCGTCTAAAAGCTTTTGCAGCACTTGAGACTGTAAACTAGATCTACAAAAACATTTTCAAGTATTTCCTTGCAAATATAGAAATAGGGCAGCAAAATGTATCTTTTCGTGATCTCCATATACTTACTACCCTTTTGTCATGTTATATGTGCTGTAAGTGTGATATAAAAATATATCCACTTCAGATCAGACAAGCTATATTGAAGATGGAGATGCAGGCTGCTACTGTTTTTCATTGGAGGTGTGCGTGTGTGCGTGTGTGTGTGTGCAAAGGTCCCCTGCACCTCTACTGTAAGTAAAGTTGTGCACATGACACTGAGAAGATCCATGACTGTGAGCCGTGTGGAGAGTTGTGGAAGTCATTTAGTCTTGCAGCGCCGTCAGTCAGCCTACCCTGTCTGAGCCTCTCTCCTCTCTGCACTCTGACACGCTGATGTAAACCTGCAGCCTTCTGAGTCTTTCGGTGTCATGAATACGTATGAGGCTCTGGCCTGAACCCTGGAGCTGAAGAGATATGATATGAACAGTTTGCAAGACTTCAGCTTTTTATGTTTCACATCAGTTGATCTCGGTGGCTGTTCTTGGTTACGCTGTTTTGCTTTTGGTTGGGTTGTTTTTTTTTTGGGTTGATAGAAGAGAAACAGCACGATAGACACTTTTCTATCGTCCCCACGATATATGTATCGTCATATCGCACAGCCCTAATTCAGCCTGTTGTTCTCTATTTTATTATTATTATTATTTTTATTATAACTTGCCTTTTAAGATGAAATGTCTGTTCCTGGTCTCGGATTTTGTAAAATAAATCCTCCCCCCCAAAAATGTGACTTATAGTCCAGTGCGACTTATACATGTTTTTTTCTTCTTCAGTGCGACTTATAGTCCGGAAAACACAGTATTAGAGTTTGGTCGTTCTCTGATCGATGACCTTGACAAATCTGACAAAATCTGTTGTTTTTATATGTATAGTTTCATGATGAACAAGGATTAAAAAATGTGTGTACGAAATAAAACTTGAGTTTGGTTGGTGTAGATTTGTCTGTCGATGGTGCCCAGTAAAGTGAATAAGCAGGCCTCCTGAGACAGCAGCTGTATTTTCGGCTGTGTGTCCCTGTGCAGAATGCGGTGATAATTGAGATGATAAGACTCCCCTCTCCTGGAAATGAATAGAAATGAGCCCGAAGAGTCCGTTCCCACACTGCACTGCTATTATTAGGATGCGCAAGGTTCATCTGCCAGATGCCTTTCTAGCCTTTCCAATTGAGTCAGTAATTGTGGTGGATTTCAAAAATGAATCATGGCAAAAGCGGGGTGCTGCAGCCTTAGCGAGGCAGAAATTGCATTCTCTCATCTAGCTGTATCAATGTGAATTGAATTTATTTGTTCATGCCTTATTGACTGTCAGCACTACAGTTCTATCTTCATCTGGATTTGGGGGGACATACCTTGGCCATGAGAGAGAAAAAAATGTATTAGAGCCGCATCAGTGAATTTTATGATTTTTGTTCTGAATTCTGTCCCATTACATTTTTTTTTTTTTTAATCCCAGACCTGGCTTAATGTTTATTTCTTGCCTTATATTTTTAAACCAGCTGTGCCACTACACATAAAACTGTTCTCGTGAAACTCATACATGAGAAAATTAAACAATGCTCCAGCTAAAAATGGTATAAAAGTTAAATTACAATTTCACATTTCCTAAGTTTAGTCAGGGTAAACTTAGTAGACTATTTTATTGGCTTTAATGACTACACCTTTTCTCTATTGTCTTAAAATACCTGCACACGTCCCCTGCACTGTAGCTGTAAATAGGCAGTTCTCTTACCCAGAAGTCTTTGCTGCTTGTGAGGTTTCTAACACAGATACATGCTCCACTGCTGTTCCCTATCGCCTTTTGTTTCTTGGAACTTTTGCCTTGCGTTTGTCTCACACACACCCAGAGGAACATGAAAGCGCTGAGCAGCCTCCCTGTCCTCCGCTCTGCTCTGGGATCCGCACTGAATCCAGGCGGTTATAGATTATAAGAAGAGAGAACAGAGGAGCGATGGTGAAGAAGGAGAGGAATAGCTCCAGGCCTCTCTCTCTCACTCATGCGCCTGTTCCCGTTCTGTCACTCCCCATGCCCAGCAATACTAGCGCTGGATGCTAATTATGTATTAGATTGCAGATATGTGCAGCAGAGTAGCCAGGCTAATTAGGTTACCGGCCTTCTGAAATGAAATGTCTCAATGCTGATGTACCTTACCAGAAGCTCTCCTCCACCACCCATGCCCCCGGCATGAGCCCACCTGAGTGACAGGGCAGGAGCGGGTGGCCCGTGCAGGGTCAAGCCGGAATAAGCAGATCTCATTATCCCGCTGACCTTTGCTCAGACAGTGACTCAGATATGGCAGATCGCAGCATTACAGCGCAAAGCTCAACTCTTTCCAAGCAGCAGAATTGAATATTCTCTAAATGCCATTCGATGCCAATGCACAGTGACCCTAAGCAGACGCTTGTTGTTGCCCTGCAGCGACAGGCCTGTTCCTTCACTGAATGATCTGATCTGGTGGAGGCTGGATTGTTTTATAACCCAAGGCTTATCTGTTTGACATAAAGAAATGTCTATGGATTCTTGTTAGAGATTCAGCAAATGCATGGGTTGGGTATTGATTCTCAATATCAGATTATCTACTTTTTTTAGGCTAAGGTTAAGGTGAATTTTATTGTCCCCGTAGGGAAATTTGTCCTTTGCATTTGACCCAACCCTCGATGCCACTGGGCCAATCCGTCAGGAGCAGTGCAGCACCCGGGGACCCAACATTTGTATTTATTTTTCATTGGAAGATTTGCATGTTTTGAGTTGATGGGGGAAACCGGAGCACCCGGAGGAAACCCATCCAGACACGGGGAGAAACATGCAAGCTCCACACAGCAAGGCCCACACGGTCTGGGAATCAAACCCAGGACCTTCCTGCTGTGAGGCAAGAGCGCTAACCGCTCAACCACTGTGCTGCCAGTATTAAGGAAAGTCTATACTGGTATCGGATACTGGCATTCAAACTCCAAGTATCAGTTTAGGAACAGAAAAGGCTTAATCTAATCCCTAATAGGTGTGTTAGCTAATGGCAGAAGCTCAGCTGACTTGAAGAATGCTGTCTATCACATGTCCAGGTTTGACAGTGTTTATAAAGTATTCATGGCATTTTTGTTATGTCTTTCCCTTTCCTTATTTTCTTATCGCCCTGGCTCAAATGTATTTCTGTTTTCTGTTCAGACTTGAGAGGGGTTGATAAGTTTGTTTGAATTAGTGCTAAGACTCAGTGATGTCTCTGTGATTTGTTTCCTGTTAGTATGCATTGCTTTTATCCAGACAGGGTCGAGATCACATTCAATGACAAAACACACAAGATTGTTTTTCTTTGACAAGGACCATTCTCAATCGAAGCGTGTAACATTGAGATTTCATAGTTCACACCCAACCAGCATCGCTATGGAAACAATTGTCTTTCTCTCCACTATTCAAAATCGAATGTATGGCAATATGGTTTTCATTAGTTCTGGTAATGGATCTATTATTATTTTGTGTCTTATGTCTATCTATTTGCCCTTACAACCCATAGCAAAGTTTTATTGTCAAATAAAACTTTGCTATGAAAATCAAATGCTTGATAACAATTGCTACTAATAACATTGTATTTATTCTTCATTTAATGTAACCACATGTCACCTCATAAAACACCTTCAGAGCGTAGGAACCTTTTGTCGTTCGGTCGTTTCAGCAGCAGCTCCCCTTTAGCAGTGCTTTCAGATGGGAGAACAGGGGTACTGGCCTGTTTTTAGAAAGACTGTTTCAGCTCCTCTAGGGCTAATACTTTCTGGTCAGACCAGGAACTCTTTGGTGACGTGTTACATAGTAAGAGCCACATGTAACTAAAGTACATGCCTACATGGGCATCACTGTATATGGCAATTACCTTTAAATATTTACTCTTTCATCTCCAGATTGTGGGGCTCCTCTTTACTTTGGCATCATGAACAGAAGCAATGAAACTCTGTGAATCCTTATTTTTCTGTAAACTCCCAAAGCCTGCTCATTGCATAGTGTATTTCTTGCTCAATTATGAATTTTCCATGGTGCAAAGTACGATCTGGATACCTCTGGACAAATGCTACAAAGTTTGTTTTGCTATCGGTTATCATATACACGAGCAGAGAGGGCGGGGGCTGTCTGTGACTGAAGAGATTCTGGGAGGTCTCAGGTAGCCTCTGGCCCCAAGAACTGTTTGGTGCGAAAACGCCTAATGCAATAGCCAGTTTCCATTAGTTATAGGCAGCTTAGTGAATGAATTCTTAAGCTTCTGTACTATCTCAGATGAATTATGGCATTTCTACTTTATATATTGTGTTTGTGTCATCAGCATTTAACACCTTTGGCTTCCTTTGCAACCAACAATAACTGACACATATTTATGCAGGCAACATGTACTGAATTGCTGGCGGTGCCGAAATACGTAAGATCCCATGATAAATATGGGAGGACATTAATATTTCATATAATCATGCAGTATACCCGTAGATCAGGAGCAGGCAACGTCAGGCCCGGGGGCAAAATCTGGCCCTCTATCAGAGAACCTTTGGTCCCCAAGGAAATTTTGAGAAGCATTCAAATTCACATGCTGGAAAAAAAATAGTTTAAAGGGCTTGAATTGAAAGAAGGTGCTGTTTTTTCATAGATTTAGACTATAGTGGAATTTTTTTTTTTGCCATGAACAACATTTTAGACAGGTACAGGTTAATTCCTCTAATTTTAGGTGAAATAATGCTTGATCCAAGTCCAAACTCACTGAAAATCATAAATTCTCTTAATTCAAGCACTTTTAGTAAGTAATTTCTCTGACTTGAGATGGTAATTCTTTCAAGTGTAGAACATTCTTACACACAGACAAAACTGAAAATGCCTCAGTTGTTGTGAAAATATGCCTACCCCTGCCATAGATACCATGCCTTGCGCTTGGATGCACAAGTCTCTTTGCTAATAAACAAGAACGCTGATCACTCTGCCATCATCCTTATGTCAGTCTTGGAGCTGGAAAAGATATGACACTCACAGCTCCAGTGTTGTTTTTATTTCTAATTTATCCAGCTTTCTGTTCCAAATATGCATTAGGTAACAGGGGGATTCCAAATTCTTGTTGAATTCTTTATTTTGTTTGCGTCAGGGATGTGGCTATACTTTACTTGATGAGACTCCACCAAGCCACAACCCTTCACACATCTATTTGACGAATTCCTATTTCATGCTTTACATACAGTATATGGGGTTTTGAGCAGAGGAAGCGTTTCCCTGTTCAGTAATGGTGACAGCAGGGAGTGGGAGCATGGGTTCTGTCGGTATAGCCTCAGGTCCTTGGAGATGAGAGGTGGGAAACCCTGCACCACTAATTAATGTGGAGCGTGTTTAAAGAAAAGTCCCCCAGCAGCCGCTCCATGGTGGTGCTCTCATCACATCGCTGTGTGTGTTTCAGAATGACTGCTTCTCCTGCAGGCTCTGGAGGGGACTGCATGAATTTCACAGCCGAACAAGCATCACTTCCCACCGCACACACGCATTTACTGGCATTATCCTTTTGTTCACGCACACACTTCTGGATGCATAATAACTCATTGTGTAAACACCCGGGACACAACATGTTCTATTGTAAGGTGCTTTTTTTCGTCCAGCATTTTCATGAGCTCAACCTCAACACTCCTACGTCCTCAGCATAGCACCTTATGCAACGCTGTGTGGTGGAAGAGGAAGCCTTAATTATTGTACATTTACTGTACGTGTCCTCTCCTGGGCCATGTGGGGGAGAGACAGGAAGTAGATTGTAGACAAAAAAAGAAGTAAGAAAGTGTATTAATGATAATAATACCGCCTTTGCTATGCCTGATCCAGTCAGTGCTCAGAAGCTCTTGGTGGTGGACAAAGAGGCCGATGGCGACCTAATCTCATTAGTAAAACAGTTCCCGAGCTTTGGAAATGCAGAGAAAGTCCAGTCGCCTCTGATGAAGAGTCAGGAGGAGGGCACTCTCCCAGGAATATGTATGGTCAAATCAGATGACAAACACCAGCTGCAGTAGCTTTAAAGGTGTTTGGACCTATCGCTACACATCAGCCCTTCATCAGACCTGACTCTTGAAATAATGGTCAGAAAATGAAAAACAAAAGAAGTTACATACATATTTGTTTTAATCATATTTAATACATTTGCACATCTCTGGGACTTCTGGACCATCTTCCTATCTATGTGCTTTACTGGTGTCTTAATCAACCTGTGCAGGTGCATTGTACTTCTCTTCTTACACGGTGCATCTTCCATGTTCTGTCACCTGACGTTGTTGAATCCTTTTTTATTCTTCACTTCTCTGGCCAACCTTTCTATCAGCGTGTTTCTCTGTTTCATTGTGATTCTACTTTGGGGTTTTAGTCCTTATCTCACACTACCATCTGTCTCTTTAAACGTCAGCTCTTTAATGGCTATGGTTCAAAGAACCTAGAAGTTGTGATTTCTCAAAACAAAACAAAAAAAACCTTGTTTGTTAAACTACTCATCATCCATTTTATGGACCATTCAACTCCCTTTGTAAGCCTTCACAATCTACTAATAAAAAATATGCTTTTAGGGCCTATATTTTGCTACATATATATATATTTTTTTTTTGTCTCGTTTAGTTTAGGAGATTCAGGGGTGGAATTACAGGACACCAGGGCGGTGAGTTTCCCACAATAATGATGCTTCCTTTTGGCCTTTCCCTCCTGAGGACACCAAACCAAATCGTCTAATGTGTGAACTGTGCAGGTGTTTGCAAATGGCCGACAGCCACTCCCTGAGCAGATTGTTAAACTATGAAGAATAATGGTTTGACCTGCATATTATGCTGCTGTGTCCTTGGGCAAGACCCTTGACTCCCCTTGCGTTAGATGCCTGCTGTATGACTGGCAGGCTGTGAATGGATGTTTTGAGTTTCCAGGTGAGGAAGAAAAGTAATATATAACGAATCACTTTTTTTTATACATTTCCACACGTTTTCAAGCAGTGAAAGTGAAAGCACGTACAACTTTTGTCAGGTGTCAGAGTGGATAGAAATAGAGTGTACTGACACTGACTTTACATTTGTAATTCACATGACATCACAACATTAAAGCACCTATAGTTTAAAGGAGACATATCATGCTAAATTGAGCTTTTAACCATGTTATACAGTAATGTTGTCAAAAACACACCTGAGCAGTATTTCACACAGTTTTGAATTCATCCTGTTTGCGTTGGTCCGTTCATGTTGACTTCTGCAGCACTTTATTTTCTACTTCCTGGAACAATAACTAATAATAATTGTTCAAACCCCCAAACTGTCCTCCACATTTTTAAAGGCAATAATCCAATATTTGATAAGTTCTAAGCCGTTCTAAGCTCATCACTGCCAATACTGGGACAATCCACATGAAACATCATTTTCACATTAAGATGTCCAAAAATGGGGAGGATATTCAGAATGTGTGATGTTGGCCAGTAGAAAAGTTTTTCATATATAAGAATATATAATATTATGGCTGGTCTGTGACTCCAAACAGTACCATTTAATGATCAGGTAAAACTTTTGTCAGTTTGCTTTTTGGAGACTTCTTCCAAAGTCAATTTCTCTCCCATAGAGTTGGATTGGATCTTGCTCCATCTGAGATTATGACACAATCAAAGTCTAGAGAGTGATGCAACCCAGGCTTTTTACCCCCCACAAATGGCCATGCAAACAATAAAAGCCCATCGTGGCACGCAGCTTGAAGCATAAGAAAACAAAAGTAAAAGTGAAAAGCCATGTGCACAGCTCCTCTGCACCGCTCCGCTGCCTTCAACCCTGAAAAGTCACGAGTACTGCTACATTTGCTTTGTACTTGTTCTCGCGACTCCTCTTGACACTGACCCTAAGGTCCGAAGGCTGCCCTACTTTCGGTCCACACCCTCCAGACCGCGCGCAGACCCGACCACGCGCCCACCTTCAATCGGCCTGTGCACCCAGCGTGAAATAACAGCGCATGGTTATTGGGTCCTGTCTCTGTTGGTCTACGCTGTGAGGAAGTGCCGCAGCAGAGGAGGAAGAAGCGCGTTGTGATTAATACAGTGTTTACATTGGGCCGCCACGAGCCCGTCCCGTTAATCTGTCCCGCTGACGATGTGCCGAGCCTAATGTGAAATGAGGCGTGGAGCCCGGCCGTTTATCACGGAGTCTGATGAGAGAGAGAGCGCGCAGCCCCAGCCAACATCCAACTGTTTATGACTTCCTCCCGATGTCCTTTTATTTGCTTTAGTCCAAAAAGTCGCATTTAGAGGAATAAAAAGCGATAAAAAATAAAAGTGTGGCACGCCTGTTTGCTGTTGCTATGCTGAGCCGAGCCTTTACAAATCCAATCACCCTGCTGCCAAAGTGCACCTGGGCCCTGCTCAGGTCTGCTCTCTCTCTGATGTATTGTGTTGGATGTGGTCACTTTACAGATTGGGTTACATTTTTCTTTCTGTTTTTAAATTTAGAATAGGCATAAAAAATAGCTGGGCCATGTCATTTCATTAACATGTTTTATTTTTTTCTTCAGTTGTGCTACATACCTTTCCATAATTGACTTTTGGGTGCGAGTCATTTTCACTTTGGATACAAAATTATCCCCATCCGCATTTGAATTGGACATGCAAATTAAAGACTAAGAGCTACTATAATCAAAACAGTTTAATTGTCCAACCAGCTTCTGGTTTAACTTATTTTTATTTAGTTCATTTTTGTAGAATAGCCTCTCTTCTACTCCAAATGAGCTAAACCAGTGGTTCTCAACTGGTGGGTCAGGACCCAAAAGTGGGCTGCTTAACCATTTTCAGTGGGTCGTGAGCTTTTCTTGGGAAACATTTCTTTCAATATTCATCTTCTGAAAAAGCACACAGATAAAACATGATTTAATGGTTACTAAGCAATTATTATTAAATAATTGTTTGTAATTGTCAATAATAATGTAATAGTTTCCAGAGACGTCACATAGTTGTGCCCACCATCTTTTTTGCCCGAAGTGGAATTATGCCACAGTACAATACAATACCATCACTACAACGATCAGTAATACAGTATCACTGCTCACTCAGAAGGAAATAAAGGTCAACTGATTGACCGCAGTATTTGTATGTCATTGTGATGAATGCTCTCAAAAAGACGGCTCTAGAGGGCACATGTCTACATATACAGACAGCGCTTGGTTATGTTTACAAGGCAAAGACGCAGATAGTAGCAGCAGCCAGGACGCACAGAGCAAGACGGCTCCCACACAGGCCAAAGATCCGTTTCCACTCGTGAGACTAAATGAACACATCGAAGAGGTAACAGACCTTTCTCTGTGATTTTTGCTGTTTGTAGTGTCAACAGAGCCTCAGTCAGCCTGTGTTTAGGCTGCTATAGACATTAGCATGTACTGCTAGCGGCTAGCACATTTAGCCTCTGCATAATTCAATTCACGATGACGCCTCCCATGGTCCTTCCCATGATAGCCGCTCCTTAGTGATGCTGTGTTGTTCCCATCGTAGTTTGCAGGGGACTCGCACAGACGTCAGGGCATCTGTACACAATGACACTCCCCAAGGGGGGGGGGGGGCAAGAAAACACATTAAACACCATGAAAAAATACAGTAATACCTCAGCTCTTACCTCTGTCACATGTTTTACCAAGGCTTAGACTGTGGTTCAGGACGTCCTCATGGAGAGGTTTGTGCTTGTAGCTGGTGAGCAGTTGTAGCTAATGTGCGCCGATGGTCACATTGAAGTTTGAAGTTTAGTTTATTTAAAGGACAATGTGCAGTTACATTAAAAAGATGGCTGTATGTCATGGATTGTTATCCATGGCAGGCTTTGCTCTCAGTAACTCTCAAGGCGGTCAATAAGGATAAAATCCAAAGGTTTTGGTTTTCTTGAGTATCAGCTCTGTTCTTCTGTAAGGTGTAATTTTCATATGAATCTTGGTTTAAGTCAGTGCAGACCATAGATATTAAACAGGCATAGACACACAGGCTGATACACTGTTGTACTAGACAGCGGGCAACAAAATGGCGGACCTGACCACTGAGGTCACGTGACTGAAATACATGTATAGAGCATCGCAGTCCCGTCTGTACACGCACACGCCTCGGTGCCGGAAGTAATAATCCCATTCAAATATTGCATAGACTTTTCGAAAGAAATGAATATCAAATGTTTAAAAGGACGATAGCAGCTAATCAGCTACGTCAAGACTTATGGGCATAAAACACAATAATACATGAAAATAATACATGAAAATTGTATCCAAAACTTTATAAACCAAAAAGTTATAAAAATATTTCGCACTGTTTTCAAGTATTGGGTATTTTCTTGCTTGTAAAATATCTGCGCTATGGCTAGTAGTTAGCACGTAGCTGATTAGCCTCCGCCGTGCTTTTAAACTCATACAATTAGAATTTTTCGAAAAGTCTATGCAATTTTTGAATGGGATTATTATTTCCGGCACCGAGGTGTGTGCGTGTACAGACGAGCTGGTGGGCGGGACTACGATGCTCTATACTACTATTTATAATTATCACGGCTTGTCATTACAGATTGATGGTGGGTCCCGACACCACATCAGTTGAGAAACACTAATATCAATCAGGGGGCCCCAACTGGCAGACCTGGGTCCAGATCTGGACCTTCAGAGGCTTTTTCACGTTTGCCATATAATTTCAAGTATTTGTGCAACAGTGCAGTGATGTTTGTGACCTCTAGAGGTGCTAAACCCAAACTTTTTATGTGAAAAAACAACAACTTGATATTAGCGCAATTTTGACCTTTTAGTGGTAAGCATGGCATCTTTCCCTTTCATGCTGGTGGCCTTTATGAAGCTCCAGGATAATTTATTTTAGGATGACTGGTAGGTTTTTACTGCGTTGCCATGGAGATGGTTCCATCAGCAGATAAAACCTACTAGAAACCCTAAAATACATCCTGAAGCGTCATAAAGGCCAGATGCATCAGGTCATCTATTTGTCAAAGGCATAATCCCTCCAATTTGAACTCCATTAGTTTGGTCTTCCACAATCGGTGGAAGAGGCGGCACGGTGGCAGAGTGGATAGTGCTCTTGCCTCACAGCAAGAAGGTCCCGGGTTCGATTCCCGGCCTGTGCGGCCTTTCTGTGTGGAGTTCGCGTGTTGTCCCCGTGTCTGCGTAGGTTTCCTCCGGGTGCTCCGGTTTCCCCTACCACTAAAAACATGTACAATAGGCCAGGATGAATGAGAGTGAGTTTGTGAGTGCGAATGTGGGACAACGGATGGAAATTAGCCCAAGGCTACAATCCGGAGTGGCGTGTTCACATGCATTCTTCATGTGCACGCACTGTCCCAACCAAATAAACCAAACAATCAGAATTTTCAAGATAGTAGTAGAAGAAGAAGTACCCACCAAGCACTTATTTATTTATTTAGTATTTATGTAGTATTTATTTTGTGTTTTCGTCGCATATTGTTGTGTAATCCTGTGTGTGTGTGAATGCAGTGAGATGGCTCCTTGATCCTGATGCATCGGAGGCTGTCTGCACTGATGAATGAAGTGTGAATAAACGGATATCTGACACCAGCCTGACTAATGGCCTCTGCACACTGGTGTCATTGTTTACTACTGCTGTATGCTGCCTAATACATGCCAACCAACACAGAGGAATTCAGCCTGGTACTGCTTGATTTTAATGTAATTTCAAGGCAGGGAAAATCAATCATATATGTGACGTTTGCACCTAAAAGTGGAGACATTTTTGTGCGTGTGTGTGTATATGTCTTTTAAAGGAGGGGTATTATGCAAAGTCAGCTATTCAGAGCCTTCTACCATATTGTAATGTTTCCCCCTCATCAAAAACATACCTCGATGTGTTTTGAATCAGTTACACATGTTCGAGTAATCTTTGTGATGTCCCTGCCTTGGTTTGTATTTGGCCACTCCACCTTGTCTATATAAAGCTCACAAACCAGCCAACCAGCTCACAGCAAGAGGCAAAAAAATTAAAATAAACTTAAGCTTTGCTAGTACTTAACAACACACTGCAGTCCAATTTGATGCTCGCGCCGATGTTTGACAATAAGCCATTTGCGTTACGGGCGCGCGGTGCATCATGGGAAAGGTCACATGGTTTTTTGGCTACCAAACAACAGTCAACGATGGGAGAAAGCAACGAGGAGAGCTATGGTTTGGACCACTTCAACCGCTGG
>OMNZ01085418.1:5930-16331 GCA_900303255.1 Lesueurigobius sanzi
AAATAAGAAAAAATGGCTTAGTAAATATAACTTGAAATTGGAACAGCAGATCTAAATACAAGCATAGAGTTGGGTCTGTTTTGGTTTGATACTTATATTTAGGGATGTTCCGATACCGATACTGGTATCGGATTTCATGCCGATACCACAGGTTTTTCAGGTATCGGTATCGGCGAGTACCTGAACCAAAACCTCTCCGATAATACAATGTGTTTTTCTGGGCTCTGCAGACACCAAACCCTCTAAAGATCACAGCAGATACATTTGTGTTTCCTTTTTTTCCTTCATTTAATCTTTAGAGTGGAAACAGAACAGTGACAGAATACATTTTATATGCAGAATGAGCCATATGCAATGGGCTTTGGCGTCTTTTTACAGACTTTTGCTAGTGTTTTTATTTACATTGTGGTATCGGAGAAGTACTTGGTATCGGCGACTACTCGGAGTCCAGATATAGGTATCGGATCGGATGAGAAAAAATGGTATCGGAACAACACTAAAAAAAATGTATTGAGTGATATGAATTTGAAACTTATCCTGTATAATACTGACAAAAATATGAGGGAAAAAAATGTATTGCAAGTTTTCCATCATTTTATCTTTTCATATAAAAATGGCCAAAATTGCCTATAGTTTCAGCGACAAAATCTGAATAATGGACAGCACCTGGGGATTTTGCATATTTTGTTTAGTTTTTTAAGAAGCAAAGTCTGTAGAAAAAAATCTTCGGTCTTTCACCTTGTTTTTAGGAGTTCAAAACTCAATAAATCAGGCTAGGTATTAAATGTTGACGTACAAGACTCTAAAGTTTGGAGTCTGCTCAAGTGGAGATATTGTCGCCATAATGTGAGAAAAATGCATTTTTAGAAAGGGGTCATTGAAGTTACAATTTCCCATATAGTTTTATGGAGAAATCTTGATTCAGTGCAGTAATTACACCCCTTATTGTAAAGATTAGGTAATTTATTTGTTTCCAGGTGAAAGTATATATCTTGATGTGAGCAAACTGGCCCAAACCCCACCCCCCTTGTAAAATGTATATCTCAATGAAAACAAAATCAATCTGTAAAATGCTGACAAGACGAAGTAACTTAGTATCGCACACCCGGGCTGTAGGTGTCAAAAGTTTTATTTATGATGAAAGATGATCTGAAGAAGGCTTTTTGCCGAATCGTGATGATTAAATAAAAGATAACTTCTACTGTATGCCATAATGCTTTTTTGAATCCGTGTTTTTTTTTTCCTACCTGAAAAAGTTCCTAACCCTCCGTATGTGATTAGGACCGGCTGATGTCCAAAAGGATGGAGAAGGTGAAGCTCCAGTCGGACCTGCAGAAAATGCAGAGCTACAGGAGCAATCTGGAGACTTTCAAAACCAACCTGGAGAGCAAGGTGGCAGAGCTGACGGAGGAGCTGGACAACACAGGTCAGTGCAGAACATGAATCAAACTAAAGATGCTGTAATGATGGAGAAGGGCTCTGTGCTCAAGGCTGTGCTCCAGTTTCTCTACAGCTGGGCGTAACCAAAGTGTTGCTGCCAATGAAAATGTTTTATTGGCTCAACGTGGGTCGCTGTCTGTCTGTTGCCTCGTCTTGACAGCTTTGAACAGTGAGGTGTAGGGCTGGGTACCGGCATTGAAAAATAAATTGTTACCGAAAACCGATTTGTCTTTAGAAAGCAAATGTCTCTGCCTGGTGGGTCTGAGACTGCACTGAAGAAAGAGACTTAAATAAATGATAAAAATACTAAAAGAAACCAGTATTGTATTGAATAAAGTACCATTATTGTTCTGTTTTATGGTTCTACAACAAAACTAAAAGTCAAGCATGACTTGATTTGAGAATATTAGTCTTGTTTAGAGCAGTTTTGACTAGATTAGCCGTGTATTCTACTGCCATCTACATTATTAGGCTTATTTCATGACAATCTTTACTGATTCTAAGGTAATCTCGCTTGATTTGGGAAAATAAAACTGCCAAAAGGACGGGACCAATTTTCTTACCCCATTGGCTAATACATTTAAATAAAAAAGGAAATAAGTAGAAATTCATTTCATTTATTCATTCTCTTTTCACGGTAATGCAATATCAGACAAAGTTACAATTTATCAAATACAATAATAGTAATATACCATGCAAAGAGAAATAAGAGTAGGATGAAGAACAATTCTTATACTTTCCTACCCCTTTCATATTTCACAAAATTCACAAATTAGATGACCACCAGTATATAAATACAAAGAAATACAATACTTTTTAACTATTTCCACCTTCCTCTTCATACAATGTAAGTGTTTTCTTTGAATTGAAAAATATTTGAACAACATTTTCCAGAGAGTTCCATTGTTTCACCCCAGCCAAAGTCCGGTAAAATGAGCCACTAAAACGTAACTCAAAACAGCTCAGATTTAGATAAATAAGATGAATTTGGGTGATTTTGGGGCATATTCTGGTCCTTACTGTGGAGATGTAAAGTGAAATGTGTGCACTTGCCCCATTTAAGTCAGTTTAATTCACATTCCTGTGTTTTAAGTTTTATTGAATAATCTTTATTGTCATTACAACAAGTACAATGAAAATTTTGTAGTCCAGTTGGTGTATTCCAAAAAATGTCAATAAATGTTAAAGGTTTTCTGTTCTTGGCTGCTCTATGGAGTGTGGCCTACAGCAAACGGTTAAATCAAGTCTGACTTAATTAAATAAAAAGATCATACTTCTACAAAAGCTTTATTCCCAGAAGTGCGCGAGCGGCAGGTGGTGATGAGACATTTCATAGATTCTAGCTCTGATTTATCAGTATCAAACATCACATGCCAGATTTGCGCTTGTTGGTGCATCAATTGTGTGTAATAACAAGGTTTGTCCACAAGATGTCAGTGTTCAAGCAGTATTGAAGTTCTGATTCTTTTCAAGACTTTTCCAAGGAAAGTGTAGTGTCACAGCTTCACTGGCATTTTGTGTTGCCTACTTGGCCCTGATATTCTTATTGCAGGTCTAGCGCAAATGTACCAAGGACCAGACTGGGGCCTGATCATGTATCTGAACATTTAGTCTGTTTGAATGCTGTCCCTGTGCGGTTGCAGCCAGTCACCTGGAATCTTTGAAACGTGAGCGCGACGAGCTGCAGGTGTTGCTGCAGAATCAGAAGTTCACTCCAGCCGACGTGGAGCGCATTAACCGCGAGAAGAACGAGCTGCAGCAGACCATCTCCAGCGTCAGCAAAGGCCTGGAGGAGGCCGAGCAGCGCAGGTGGATCGAGGAGATGACGCTGGCCAAAGTCAAGGAGAAGGTACATAGAAATCCTTTGGTAGATGTCTAAATGTGTATGTTACAGGTATATATCGTCTACAACAGTGTTTCACATCCAGGGGTACGGGGAGGGGGTACGCGAGAGCTTAGAAAGGGGTACTTGGAATAATTTCAGACACAAAATAAGATAAAACTGAATTGTATTTTTGATTATTATGTTCAAAGAATTTTTTTTTTAAACATTTAACTGTAAAGAGTGAGACTTTGACAATATTTAGTCGCCTTTTTACTGATAAAGAGTTTTAGTCATTCACTTCCTAACTAAGCATCAAAACCACCGAGGCAGGGGGTACTTGGAGTATAAATAAAAAGCCCAAGGGGTACACAACACAAAAAAGGTTGGGAACCACTGGTCTACAAGATGATATCGAAACTGTTGTTATACCATATACAATATTGACTACATCTTCATATTATATATTGACAAGAAATGAACAAAAACTGCTGTTTTGTAAAACTCAGATGATGTTGGCTTGATTTTCAATTCTTCAAAATGAAGGACAGCCTTCAACATTTTCTGTCAGAGCGAAAAATATTCTGTCATTGACAGAGTTTTCAGTGACCTCTGGTAACCAGGTATGTTCCATTAAATCCAAATAAAAAAAAAAAATCATAAAATTGTCACAAAATAAGCAATGCTAAAATGGAAGCAACACAAGGGTAAAATGGAAAGGAAATTTGCAACGTCAGAATGAAAATGTGACAAATGATAGTGATTATAAACTGCAGAGGAGGAGATGATTTTGTGTTCCTTGTGCTTTTCACTAATGTGCACTTGTGAAGCGGTGTTGTATGGTGACTGTGTATGTGTAACTTTGATCAGCTGCCCTGTTAATAAAGGAGACTGACTTCAACGATTGCTACAATAACCATGATTGACATTCTTTCCTATAATGGAGCAGCCTCTGTCTGAGTGAAATCAGAATAACGCATGGTCTCTGTCGTGTTTTTCACGGTTGCCTCGTCAGATGGAGCTAAAGATGGCGGAGTACCACAAACTGGCTCGTAAACTGAAGCTGATCCCCATCTCGGCGGAGAACGCCTGTGGACACGACTTTGAGATCAGGCCTGGAGACTGCACCAACATGCTGCAGCACAAGACGCAGATACAGGTACCACTTTCTTCAAACAATCTCAACAGTTACTTCTGTATGTCAAGGTTCTTTTGAAAGCTCTCTTTATGAAGGTTGAAAATCTACAACTTTGCAGTGAGCAGCTGTAACCTGGACGTAGATCAGATTTTCTCCGGCACATTGCTTTACATTAGAACAACTGTTAACTTTAAGAAATGTAATGCGAGATGCTGCAGGTGAATAGGAATACAACTTTGAACAAACCTTCAAAACGTTAAGTACAAGACTGGAAGGTCGGGAGCTACTGAAGTTATTGTTGTTGCCCTGTGTGATATTGTGCTTCTGTGTTTGGTGTAGATGCCTCTGAGGAAGCTGATCAGTGACGTGGAGGAGGAGAAAAGCCGACTGGCCAACGCGAAGCTCAGCCTGGAGGAGTCCCGGGACCAGGTGGGGTCAAGCTTGATGAAGAGCCCAATGTATATTATCCACTACAGTCACTCCCTACAGCAGTGGTTCCTATCTTTGTTGTCCTGGTTTAGATCTGGTTCAGAGTCAGTCCTGGTGGTTTAGTCCTGGTTCAGACCTTGTTTAGTCCTGGTTTAGACCTTGTTTAGTCCTGGTTTAGACCTTGTGTAGTCCTGGTTTAGACCTTATTTAGTCCTGGTTCAGACCTTGCTTAGTCCTGGTTTAGACCTTTAGTCCTGGTTTAGACCTTATTTAGTCCTGGTTCAGGCCTTGTTTAGTCCTGGTTTAGACCTGGTTTGATTTAAATCATTTTTAAAATCCTGCCCTTTAAAACTCTTGAAAAATACTTTTTACTTATAAAGTACATTTTAAAGTGGATACTTTTTTTGAGTAGAAATTGTATAAGATACTTTTACTTAATTACATTTTTGATCCTGTATCTGTACTTTTACTTAAGAATATTGAGTACTTCTTCCACCACTGAGTGTGGTCCAACTAGAGAGTAGCGAGTAAGTTGAACAGTCTTCTCTCAGATCATGCTCCTGGGCATATTCAAAATGTGCAAATCTGTGAATTGAATACAGTTTCTTCAATGTAAAACACAAATCTAATCACACTTGCAATCACATACTTCCTTGCAGCCTTAAATGCCTTTGATCCTGGTCTGTTTTAGGTGAATTCCAACTTCTTGGACAAGGCCAACGACCTGAAACAGCTGAGGGAGCAGATCCGGAAGCTGGATGAGAAGCTGGACTCCAACAAGCAGGTCAGCCCCGTGTGTGTGTGTGTGTGTGTGTGTGTGTGTGTGTGTGTGTGTGTGTGTGTGTGTGTGTGTGTGTGAGAGATACAGCTCTTGGTTTGTGAATGTCGTCATCTGAAACTGCTCTGCATTGGTGGCTCAGGAGTTGGAGCGCGAGGAGCAGGACTGGGCCCAAGAGATCGACTCCATGGACAAACACCGCTCGCTCCTGGAGAAGAAGGTGAACCACGGCTACGACGAGGCCATGCAGCAGCTGAAGGCGGCGCAGCAACAGTACGACTTTACTTGATTATTGTTCAACAGATGTGTGTCCTGTGTGTACCAGACTCCTGAAAAATAATATTGTCTATTGTAAGTGAATATAAGCCATACTTTAGTCACCACTAAAGAGCGGAGAGAAGTGGATATCTTTATGCTTTATTGTAAAAAAGCCCAAAGCGTTCCTTTTTTAGAGTTTTTGCACATAATTGAAATTGTCTCACAAACAATAGTCTGTACAATATAGAATTTCTAGTTATCGTGTTGCATTTTAGGGTAAAGTGCAACATTTTTGGGCTCTCCTCTAGTTTAAACATATAAAAATAAATAAAATGCAGGACCATGTGTGACTGTAGTCTGGCATCACCAGCCTGACTCCATGTATGAGATACATTGAAAACAGTCGGGGATTGCGCCGTTGACTACCTTTCAAATTCGAGACTAGAGACGGGACTAACAAACCCATCGAACCCACACAGATGTGACATAAGCGAAGTAAGAAGAGTGGTGAAAACATCCTTTTCTAAAAAGAAAAACCTTCAGCCAGTTGTGGTTTTAAGGACAAGTTCAGCTCATTCAAAACAGAATATAAGGCTGTGCTAGAACATCGCTCTGTAGCGCCGGCCATCTTGACTCGTTTGTTGACTAGCTGAAAATGACTCATCGCCAACTCCCGCCTCCTGTGCTCTGATTGGTCTGGTGTAGGGGTTGAACGACTTCATAATTTTAAAAGTCGACTGTCTGTGCGTACTAATCGAGTCAACATCATCGTGAATAAAAAATACATTGTAATTTATTTGGCAAAACTGCACATTTTTAACAATTAACAACCAAAAGAGCAAAGCGCTGCAGACACTGCATTTAACCAGACTTTATCTGGCTCTGAAATCATCCTGCATTAGGGGATTTTTGGAATTATTGAACGTAGTATATCTGGCAATACTGGCGGCAACTAGTCGACGTCATGTGAACAAAGTCGCGAGACAAGCTAGTCTGTTCAACCCCTAGTCTGGTGGCGTTCTCGCCAGAGTTTGAGCAGCCAACAGCGCAATCCCAGACTGTCTTCCAGTGTATCTGATACATGGAGACGCCAGGCTAGTGCGACTGTCACATGATTTAAAATGAGCTGCTCCAGAAGACACTAAATGTATTGTATTTCAAAGTTCTCTCAGTTTACCATGTTGCCTCAGTGGTTCTCAACTGGTTTTGAACCCGGATCCACCATCAATCTATAATGACAGGCTGTGACCCAAATAAAATTTAATTTGTTATATAAATATTGAAAAATACTGTATTTTCCAAAAAATTACTGTTGAATAAAAATGAAATAAATTTATGAAGATGAAATCATGATAAAAATAATGATAGTCTCTGGGATGTCTTTTTGCGTTTTCAGCAGATAAATAGTGAAAAAAATGCTCATAAGGCTCGCGACATACTACATGTCTAAGGCCACATGTCTAATCCCAAAAACCTGTAGGTTTTACTCTGAGACTTGACTAATTGGATCACAAGCAGGGTGCACTGGTGAGTGGGGAGAGGGCCATGCCAATACGTTATCTGTGGCTTGTGACTAGTGCTTCATAAAACATATTCCTTTCTCTTCAGATACCACTTGGTGCTGCAGGAGACCAACGAGGAACGACGACTTGTTGCAAATAACTTGGCCTCTGTGTTTACAACTGCAGCCAATCATCTTTCAGTCACAGAGGTACGTTGTACATGATATACAGTATGTGGCCTGCTCTCTCACACGAGGATGGACCCCAGTTTTCCTGTGATTTTGGACTTTCTATAGAAGGATGCATTTTTATACTTTGTCATATTGATCCAACATTTTACATTTTCAATGCAATGAGAATATTTAACCTGGCAAAGTCCAATTTAAGTCTGAAAAATAATTAACGCATTCAATTTATGCTAATTAGTTAGCCTTTTTGTAACAGTGAAGCTGAAAAGTGACCCTGCTAGTTGTAAAAATGTTTATATATTCATCGCTGTGGATGTTAGAAGTGTGTGAAGAAACTTGAGAATGTGAGAGAGGGCAGTGAGTGCTGCTGGGGTTGAAGTTTGTCACGAAGTCAGGTGCTCTTCAATGATCCATGCGAGAGAGAAAACTCTTAAATAGCAAAAAAGAGAAGGGGTCAGAGGCACTACTGACTTAAAACAGGGTTCATTAAAATGCATTAAAAGTCATTAAATTAATTTTGTGAAAAATAAGGCCTTAAATGTCATTAAAATGCATTCAATTGAATTCAAACTGGCATTAAATCAAAAGTTCTTGGAAAATAATGACATTGTTCAACTACTTTTACAGCAGAAGTTTGTCAAAAATACAAACATTTTCTCCGTTCTGTCGAATTTTCTATCGAATATGGAAATTTATATTGAATGCGCACTGATTTCTGGCATTAATAATGTAGTATTTGGGTATTAAAATGGCATTAAAAAGTATTAAATTTGACTTCCTGCTACCTGTATAAACCCTGTAAAAGTCTTTTATTTTAAGGGACATCTCACCGACTCGTTTCGACCTGTCCTAGGTCTTCGTCAGGGCACACAGACTTGAGACTATGTTCGGACACAACTAACAATTTAAGTTACTCACTCGCTCTTTCTTTCTTTGCATCAAAAAAATCAGGTTTAGTGCCTTTAAGTTGAGTGAGTCAGTGAGCCGTGGACCACAGCTAAAAATATAAGCACTTTACAATTAATATTACTTCCATGAACCTTTTGCTGCCAAGCCATTAATGGATCAATCGATTACCAGAATGGTTAGTTGTAGCTTTAGTTCTTCCATATTTATTGAGCACCAGTAATATCCCTGATGACCTGACTCACCGACCAACACTTTTGTGTTTCGATTGCTCAGAAATGTCTGGACGACGTGCACAGCAGAGTGGAGCGACTCTGTTCAAAGGCTGTGGAGGAAGACGACGCAGTCATCCTCAGACTCCGCAACACGCTCAAGACCTTCACTCTCAAGGCCAACCGCTTATGAACTCCTCTCTTCCTAATGGACTGAATCTATTATATATATGTTTAGTTTAGTTACATTCAACATACATTCAGTTACATTAAAAAGATGGCTGCACCAGATTTAGCACCATGCTAATTTACATCCGTAGTCCTTAGCAAAACAGGTAACTGACAAATTTACATAATAAATACAGCAATATACAAATACACAGTACAATATACATATAAAGTGCAAAACAAATAAGTGCATAATTGTCAGTTCACAGTTACGTAATTAGCAGCAATATTTAAAGTGCAGAAGTCAATAAAGTGCAACAGTTTTGTTTGTTTTTTGAAGTTTGTTTGACTAATGTTTGTCACTATTTGTGTGCTTTTCAAAAGTTAGTTTCATTATTAAAAATAAATAAAGTGTCTTCTCTAATTCAGTGTTGCTGATTAATGTTTGGGCCCTGCCTGGCGTCACTAGACTGACTCCATGAGCTACATTGGAAGACAGTCTGGGGGTGTTTCTCAATCCTCAGGGGTCTTGCCTAAATGTTAATTGTTTGTCTTTGTGAATAGTGAATTGCAAATAGCAACTTGTAAATTACCGGCTTTTATCTTTAAAGTAACCGTAAGTTTGCTTAACACACCACTTCTAGAACTGATCCTGTAGCTTATTGCTCTCTGCCAAACAGGTGCTACATTAATAACCTTCACATCATGTACTTATTAGATTTGGACATGTTTACATGGCATGATCTGTAGGGCTGTGCTCAATATATCGTATTGGCAATATATCGTTGCGGAGTACTTGACAATATGTGTATCATGGCGAGACACCTGTATTGTGATACGCAAATAATAGAATCAAATTAATTTTATATGCTTGTTTGACCCCATGGCTAATTCAGAACGTATCACAACAGACACACCAACTACTGCAATAGAGCATCATAGTCCCGCCCACAAGCTCGTCCCGCGAACCGAGCCCCGGTGCCGGAAGAGATTTCCCCCATTAATTTTACCTATAGACTTTTCGAAAAAAGTGTAACGTCCAAAATACGTTTTCTTAGGCTCTAACTAGCTACATGGTGATAAAGCGATCTTATAGTCATTTATAGGTGACAAAAGTATGCATGAACTCAATCTAGTTTTCGAAAAAACATGGTTTAACGGCAGTATTTCGATATCAGACTGCATTACCCATTATCCTCAGTGATCCCATCGAGGCTTCTGATTGGTGGAGCTTGACGTTCTCGCAATCGCCCGCCGGCGCTGTGTCGCAATGGTTGATGGGATACGGAGTTTCTTAATTCAGCAGTTCGAAAATGTACAAAAACTGCCTCTTCTAAATTTTTGAATCAAACCAATCATGGTGAGGGCAGGAATTGCCACGTAGCCGATTAGCCTTCGTGGTATGTTTAAACTCTTAATATTAGAATTTTTCGAAAAGTCTATGGGCAAAATGAATGGGGAAATCTCTTCCGGCACCAGGGCTCGGTTCGCGGGGACGAGCTTGTGGGCGGGACTACGATGCTCTATAGAGCTTTGGAATGTGATGTCACATAATGGGGC
>OMNZ01085420.1:7825-18162 GCA_900303255.1 Lesueurigobius sanzi
AATATCACAGACTGAACCAGGATAAAACCAGGACTAAACCATGATGGAAGCAGATCAAAACTCTGGAGTCTGGACTAAAACAGGTCTTAACCAAGACTAAACCGCTACAACACCAGGTCTGAACCCAAGAAGAAGCAGAAGGCTACAGTCGCCAAACAGACAGTTTTCTTTAAGTGCATCATTTCAGTAAGATTTTTTTTTTTTACTGTAACATGACTATTACTTTTTTCAGTGTGTAAATATGAGGAAAAAATGTTTTTGCAAGGTTGCTTTCATTTCATGTTTTTATACAGCATGTTATGCAATAAAATGGCAAAGAATTGGCTAGATTTTTGATGACCAAATATTAATGAACACAGTTAAGTTTAAATTAATTCTTGTTTAATTTTTGAATAAGCCTGTTATTAGTGTTTTGTCAACAATAAATTTGGTTAGAATAAGGCCTGATGAAGACGGCTGAAGGTCGTAATTAGTTGGCGTCCCCAAATGAGTAAAGGTCTTTTAACTTGGTGCCTCAGACTGTCTGCCCTCAGGAACATTTTGACTTATTTTTCTACTCTCTATGAGCTTTTTCCTGTTGTTTTGTGAAATTAGTCTAGGAATTAGATATCAAAAAAATCCGCCTGAAAGTCAATTCAAAATAGCAGCAATCCGTCTGTGTAGGTTCTCAGTCGTACAGGAGTTGTCCATCGTAGGCAAAGATCCTTCAGAGTACAGATGAAGACCAAAGAATCTTTGCCTACGATGTTTAGTACAAGATTTCAAAATTTGGTGTCTGTGGGGGCAACTAAAGTGGAACTTTAACATGAGGAAAAAAGTATTTGGGAAAATGGCCTAGGTTTAGCAAATAATCAAATCCAAGAGATTATAAAGCAGTGTAATTCCTGTGCCAGTGGTAATTGTGAATGAATAGTGAGAGTTCCATTATGAAGGGCTATATACTGTATATTATATATTCGTCACCTCTCTTTTTCTATATTCGTCACCTCTCGTTTCCAGCCGTGATCTTGGCACGTTCAGAAGAAACTGACCAGTGGACCTCATCTGTCTAGGGGGAGTGTAAGGGGACAACAGCTCAGACAGGTAGGCTGGGGCCAGACCATCTAAACATTTAAAAACAAGAAGCAGTGTTTTAAAATCATTTCAATATTTGTGATCTGAAAAAGGAAGTAGGAACAAATGCAAACAAATTTAGTGCAACAACCAGTTATGATAACACAATTGGGTTGACAAATGGTGTGTGGTTTGTGTTTCTGTGTGTCGTATTAGCACCTTACCCCATTTATTTCCCAAAACCGTTCTTTTAGGAAGTAAATGGATTGCTGTTGGACTATGGAGAAATCACTCGAAGCACTTTTGGGCGGCAAGTGCGTTACAGCACATGGTGAGACTGCTCTGCGCTGTGCAGACCAGGCTTATTCTCTGCCACTTGACCCATTTTCTCCCATGAGGATCAATGCTCCCTAAATTTGGAGTATAGGGAGGCACTCTCTGGAGCAGTGAGCAAAAGCGAGATGAGGATTGGCTGATGTTAAGGGGCTCTTCTTGTAGCACAGAATACATGTTTTTCTGAAGCGCTCCTTCCAGATGGCACGTTGACAGGGAGGTTCCGGGGGAAAGTGGCCCCTAATGAATGGGAGGGAGATCACCTGAGGGGACACCACACTTCAAAGACCACTCTTCTCTCTATTTGGCTCTTACAGACTTCACTTGGCTTCCTCTTTACTTTATCCCTGAGCAGTTTCTTTGGCGATATTTGAGATAAGCTGATATTAAAGATTTTATCTCATTAAATAGAAACATAATAGTGAATTCTTCCAGTCTTTCCGTCGTCCATCGTCCCCTCTGATCGTTGCTCAACAGACATTCCTAATTTTTGCTACACTGCAGTTGCCGCAGGACAAGCTCAAGCTGTCTGGGAAGAAACCCTGACGTATCTGTTGACAAGTGTTTGACATGCTCATCAAATCGTTAACAGCATTGACCTGCAGTAAGTCCCTTCTCCCTGAGGACAAATGAAGGAGACGGAAAAAAAAGTGTGATTTTGTGTCATGCTTTTAATTATGCTGAAAGAGAGAGACACGATCAAGGGTTTGACTTTGTTCAGTTGGTTCTACAATGTACATATGTATAAAACAGTACACCAATGTTGTGACATGATAAAACCATGGGATAAAATGTAAACAGACACTTTCATAGAGTTTATTACACTTGGGCTGAACCATATTTTGTAGCAAAAGTGACAATGTTGGGTGTGCCGCAGTGGATCACATTAAAAAAGGAGTTGCAATAGCTCTGTTTTGGTCTTATATTCCACATCTACTTTTTCTATTTCTATAAAGGCCACACTGTTTCTGGTGGTTAAATGCAAATGTTTTGTATGTCTTTTTGCTGTAATTTATGAATGTGTTAAAGGAGACAGATCATGCAAAAAAAAAAATCAAGCTTTTAACCATGTAATAGGGGAATACAAGTAACATTTTCAACATTTTGATGTCTCTAGGGAATATTTACAAAGAGCCAAAATGTGGTAATGCTGATGTAAGCTGACATATCCCTTGCTTTACTTGCCCCCTTTTTATGTGTAAGGCATGGGGTCATGATAAGTTGACCTACCCAAAATGGTACAACAAGCCCCATGCCGGAGTAAGACAACCCCAGGGGTAAGTTGTAACATGCAGTGTGTGTTAAATGAGGTCGGTTCGAACAGGTATACAGAGTGGTAGTTGTCCAAAATTATTTATTTCAATCAACAAAAACACTTCAAAAGAAACTTAATTGATTAAAAACACAACTTAGAAAAGGTGAATAGTTTGGGTCAAAAAGTCCCTTCACATCTGAACTTCTGTGCAGTGGCCTATTTGTACTCAGCCAGGGTGATACATGTCGAGTGACACTGGAAATGTGACGCTGCTCTCACGCCTCTTAGTTCCTTGCAGCTGCTGTGGCTTGGGCAGCTTGCATTCAATGTATGAAAAAAAGTAGTGTGCTACAACGCTTAGGCTATGCATGGGACTTGGTGCATTTATTAAAGGGAAAAGGAAGACCAGAGCAGTAATAGCATGTACTGCAGACATGCCAAGCCCTTCCCTCCAGCTCTCACACCAAGAGCCACATTCTGCATGAACTGATTAGAGAAGGTAAAAAAGACTGTTCCTGATTTAGACTTTACTTTTAGTTTAGTCTTTATTTAGTGCAGAAAGTGTCACCAGGATGCACCACTTCAGGCTGGACAAACTAACAAAAGTTGTAACAAAAGCACTGTAAGCGCAAGTTGTAACAATGTTACAACTAGCCCCAGTTGCCATGTTACAACTAGCCCCGAAGGGGATCTTTGAAGTATTCCCACAATTTTACCAAAGTTCTAAAGTATTTCCTCTAGACATTGTGCCCTGGGTAAATGTTGGCCATAGTGCTCTGACTGTTCTATGGCTTTCAAATTTCAAACCACTTTCAAACCACTAAACACAAATGCATTGATTTCAGGAGGAATATTGAAGAGGAATGAAAATTGACTCACCTTGTTAATCATCAAACAAAATGGCCTCACTCCAAAACTGAAAGGACTTCTATGATGGCATCACACTGCTGCATGGCCTATATATAGGGCTCACTAGAGACATCTAAATGATGGAGTTTGAATCATAGGTTTTTCTGCTAGCACCAAAGTCACAACTTACCCCTGTTACTTTTAGCCCCGGTCTCCCCTAATGGTCAAAACAGATCTGGAGCAGAATTACACTTCATTCTCTCAGTTTTGAATGAACCCTGTTTGCGTTGGTCCTCTCATGTTGACTTCTGCAACACTGGGTTTTCTACTTCCTGGTATTACGTCATTGTTCAAACCCCCAAACTGTCCTCCACATTTTTAAAGCCATTTTTTGAGCCGTTCTGTCTCTCAGTTTTTAAGATTTATATGCATGATATGTCCACTTTAAACCACACACACCCAGGACACCACATTTGCCAGAGCAGAGGCTGCTGGGTCACTTCTCAAATACCACTGACATTTAAAGGTTAACATGAGCACACTGTACAACACAAAGGGGCATACACACAGCCTCACACTGACAGCACTCTGTGATTTCTGCTGCTCTGGTGCGACACTCCAAACAGTCAACAGACAGACAAGTCAGACAAGTTTCCAGGCAGATTCCTCTACTAAATCACCCTTTATTTTGCAAACTCAGTGTTTAAAGCAGGGGTTTTCAGCTGGTTCTGCCCCAGGGTCCACCAGTCAGACTAAGCAGCAGTCTGCGGCCCATGTGTGCATGTGTGCAATATAGGCCTATTTTCCGCATAAAAGAGGGCTATATACTTTATTTTACAATGCTTTGTATTCTCAAATGTTTAAAATAACAAAAGGATTATTAAAAGAGATATTTCCACTTCATATTCATTAATATTCAATGTGCAGCGGCCCTAGTGTATTTTTAGTAGTTAAACTGGAGTAGCAAGTCACAGACCACCAGGGGGCCACTGGTTGAAAACCCCTGGTTTAAAGTATAAATTCATGTTTTATTTTGAGAACGGGATGAGTCAAATTATATTCAATAAAAACAGGATAAAAAGTTGGAGCCAAAAAGGTTTAAGCGATTTTTCCACACTTTGGAATTGACTGTTCATGTTGTAATGAGCCCTTCACAAGTTAAAAATTTATTTATTTATCCATCTCTACATTAATGGAGGACTAAAACATAATCAATAAATAAATAAATGTCTACATTGGCAAATAATTTGAGAGATCAAAAAATATATACAGTGATTATTAAACTGCTCTTTGCAGCTTAAAACTGCTCAGGCTGAACTCTCTCCTTCACTCACAAAATAATAGTATGTCTTTCTTTTAAAGAACAAAAGAGCTGTTTAATAATCATTGTATGTATTTTTTTGTCCTAGTATTTATATTTTAACAATTATTTGCCAATGTGATCCATACAGTTTACATACCCTTTTAGCCATTTTTCATAGAATATGAATGATAAATGATAACTAAAAAATACATATTTTTTCCACTCATGGTTAGTGGTTGTGCAAAGCCATTTATTGTCAAAGAACTGAGTTTACTCTTTTGAAATCATAATGAAACATAAACTCCTCAAATGTCCCTGATCTAACGTTTACATGACCTTCAACAACTGCCAGGGAAATTGTTCAGGAGCAAAGAAAAACTCACTTCAGCTGAAATACAGGAAAAAAAATGTTTCAAGATACACAATATGTAAACCTTTGATCAGGGACATTTGACTAGTTTTTAGTTGAAAAGTGTAAAGAAACAGATTTCTTGACAATAAATGGCTTCACGTAACCACTAACCATGAGTGAAATAAAGGTTTTTGTGATATCATTCATATTCTATGAAATGCATGAGTTTACATCCCCTTAAACCTTTGGCCTTTGATGGGAGAGAACCGAGCAGAGAGTATTCAAAGCTTGTGGATGATTGTAAAATGTGTAGGGTTAGACCCGATGCTCGTATTTTGCCACAAGCAAAGCTCTAGTGAAGTAACTTCCGTTTAGTCAACAGTGGTGTCCTCATCATGTGTGTGGTTTTCTGTCTTTGAAGATAAAACTGCCTCTGAAACAACACTCAACAGTGTGGCTGAAATGATATAATGAATCATGGCATTATAGGCTTGTAGGCTTTATAATACACATAAATACAGTTTGTTTTTTATGCATTAGGGTGGTCCTTATTTTGAAACTTTTTGCTTGAGAATGAAGATTCTTAAGATAAAATAATCCCCCCCCCCGCAGTAAGCGTTCCATCCATGGCAGATGGTTTTACTTATTTTAATATAAACTATTTTGGATTATTTTAATTATAGAGTTAAAATAAATAATAATTAACATATAAAACTATAAGTTAATGATTTCGCCCTTCCAGGTCTAGGGGCATTTTTTTGTATTATTTTTGCCTGGTATTTATTTTGTTTTATTGCTTCTGAAACACCTCCTAATGGTGCACCATTAAGTGCTTGGACTCTTTATTTTCATAACAAATTGAACTAGTATCATCTGAATGCTGTAAGTCGAGTCATTTCAATGAAGTAATCATGATAGAAGCAGAAAAACAAAAATGGAAAATTAATGTATCACCTCACTCTTTCCCTATATGTAAAACATAATAATGAAGGCTGTGGACATTAGAAAATGTTTTGTGGGTTAGTCCTGGCCCAGGAGATGGAAAATAAAGGCTGTAGTTACTGTAGAAATGTTTTCTTTTTTGTGTGTGACAAAAATCACAAAGAAATGTTCATAGCACTTGATTATTATTCCACTAAAATATGCTTAAACATAAAAGGCTATAAACCTGACCGTCTATGTGCCAGCTGTGTTTATGTATGTATATGTATGGAGAATACATTTGCTTTTTTGAGAAAAAAAAAAAACACCAAACACTTTGTCCTAAATGTTACCCCATAGATTTGCTCATTTTTTGGCACAAATGTTTCTCCATACTTTTGTCCTCCATGTTCTATCTAAAAACAAAACAAGATGGCTGCTGACCAGTGACACATTTTCAGGATGAAAAAGTCTTGTTTTGTTTCAGGCAAAAAACAAGTTTTTATGTAGTTCCGTTTTGAATCCCTGGATGATTGTGCGAAGAATAGAAGAACATGGCTGGGCTCATTTTAAAGCTCCAACCCTCCTCTTCCCAAAGCAAACACATACGACATTTCATCACTAAAGTCGCCAGCAATGCGAGCGACCATTATAGTGTTCAGACTCCAGTTATGTTAAACTTGAGTACCGTATTTTCCGGACTATAAGTCACATTGGACTATAAGTTGCACCTGCCAAAAAATGCCTAATGAAGATGAAAAAACCTATATAAGTCACACTGGCTTAAAAAACGCATTTTGTACTGTCCTGGTCTTTGTGTTTTTATGTGCCGGTGAGCCAAAGATTAATTTCTATCTCGGTAGGCAATAAAGCTTTCTATTTCTATTTCTTCCTATTTCTAACAGACATTTCATGTTGAAAGGCAAGTTATAATAATAACAATAGAATAGAGAACTATACAGGCTGAATAGGTGTACGGTTACAGTTATTCAGATAACTATAGCATTAAGAACAGGATCAGTGTGAAAATAACAAACATTATATATTAATATATATAATGTAATTATATAAAAAATAATATATATTTTAATATATAAGTCGCACCTGAGTATAAGTCGCAGGGCCAGCCAAACTATGAGAAAAAGTGCGACTTATAGTCCGGAAAATACAATTTTTTGTTTAAAATAAAAAATATTTTACAGAAAGTGTTTGTATATCAAGTGGAATCAATGTAAGGGGAGCCCGTACACTCCAACTTAAAATTTTGACCACATATAAGGACCACCCTATTATGTATTCTACCAAATAATGACTGAATTGAAAATCAGAATTGAAAGGACTAAAAGACACACATTAGTGATTAAAAAGAGTGTAAAAAAAAGTAGATAAATAATATATATTTTATTTGGATTACTAGACTCACTCTTTTTTTTTCTTTTTTTTACTTTTCCATCAGGCAGAAGCGATCCCCGATGAACTAAACCTCCAACTTCCAAAAGGGCTGGTCCCAATCATAACATAAACGTGAAAACCTGAACCAGAGATATACTATGGGGCGTAATGGGCCAGAGATAACGGAGGGAGACACACCCCAACAAACAGCAAATAAGATGATTTAGCAGCCCATATCCTCCTGGGACCCAAGCAACTCCAAAACAACTCGTTCGGTTCAGTATGATTGAGAGTGTTTCAGTGAGGGCTAGGACTCATAAATCTGGTGATAAATCTTTCCCTCACCACTTTTCAGCAGGGATTGGTGGCTGTCCCTCAGAGCCTCATTATCCCAATTGTGCCCATGATACATTTGGCAATGGATTTTGAATGCAGCAGATTGGGAAGAGACACAGCGCCATCAGTCTTAGTGAATGTTACCTGTGGAAGCTGCTTTGTGAATGTTGTATCAGATATTTGCAGGCCTCAAAATATTCTCATTAGTGCAGTAACTGATAATACATGAATAAATAACTAATCTCTCCAATGTTATGAACTTCCTCCCACACAATGTCATCTTTCGTGTTAGGTGTTATCTATCAAAACAGGTGTTAGTAGCTAGTGCAAGATGAAAAATGGTGTATATCTTTTTGTGGGCATGATGCACCTAATTTACCATTTGACCTCTCGTGTATTATAGCAGGGGACACCGGGGATGATTGGAACACTTTTTGCTTGAGGGCTGTAACTCGCCGATCGTTTGAGCTGTGACTCTCAAACTTTTACACAAAATACCTACATTTGTTGGCTACAAACGGCAGCTCATAAGATTCCTACAATCGCAACACAAACACCGTGAGAAGGAGTCAAACCATGGAGTACCTCTGTTACAACTCTCCTGCTTAATCACCATCCCCCTGTTTATAATGTTCAGATTATTGTAGTAGCGAACGTAAATGTCTAAAATAGGGCTGCACAGTTTTGAAAAAAACAATATCATGCAATATCACGATACTTAGATAAACCATTCAATTGAGACACATGCAATATCTTTTTCAGTAAATTGTGTCAAAAGAAGACAAAAAAAAAAACCTAAATCAGTACCAAACCAAGCCCAAAAAATGTACTTCGTAAGGCAAAGATTCTTCAGTCTTCATCTGTACTCTGTAGTTGAAGTGTAGGACGTTTCGATCTTAGTCCAAAGATCGTCATCAGCTACTAAAGACTTGAGCACGCTTGTGGGTCTCTTAAGAGCAAAGCAGAAGGAGGAGTAACCTCTAAGTCCCTCCTCTCTTGGTCCTAAAAGTAGGAGAACATCTAGCCTATTCATACTTTATAGTTCTCCTACTTAAAGAGACTCAACGGAGTTTGATCATTTTCATACTCGTGACTGCCACCTCTGGCCGTCCGCGTAACTGCAGTCTCCATGCTAAGCTGGTGAATGACTGCTGACTCGGCCCCACCACGCAACTTTAGAGTGACGGTGCAGGCTTATAGCGGCAATTGAGTGGGATAGGTGTGGGCTCACAGTACAGCGCAGGACATTGCTGGAGCATGTAGGGGGTGGAAAATATATTATTTTTTTTTATTTTAACTTCCGTAGAGTCCCTTTAAGTAAATTTGGAGAGTGTTGGCAAAAAATGTAGAAAATGATATTTTGTGGCTTCTTGCGATACGGATATTTCACCAGATATTGCTATATGATATTTTTTTGTGATATATTGTGCAGCCTTAGTCTAAAACACAATTTAAGTTGGAGCCAAAAAATTCTAGTCTCAAAATCTGATTTTTGCAGATACAATTTGCGTCAACTTACAGTCTTGCATTTAGCTGTGTATGTTCAGAGAGGAAAGGACTACAGACTGATAGGGTCATATTACACTTATCTGGACTCTGATTGGTCAAAGTGGTGCTGTTACAACCCTCCCCGTGTTACTCGGGCCCCGAAACTCATGTGTAAATGCCAGACCTTGGATTCATTCAAATTCAAGATACAATTATTATTAGCTATAATGTAACTACTGTACGCCATTAGCTCAGTGTTATCCAGTTGGCAGTGAAGAAATACTTAATATTCTTACTTAAGTGAAAGTACAGATACAGGACCAAATGTGTATTTAAGTAAAGGTATCTGATATCTGATAGTAAAAGTATAAAAGTATCCACTGTAAAATGTACTTCATGTGTTAAAAGTAAAAGTATTTTTTAAGAGTTTAAGGTGCAGGATTTTTTAATCCTTTAAATCAAACCAGGACTAAACCAGGTTTGAACTGGGTCTAAACCTGGTCTAAACCAGGTATAAACCTGGTCTAAACTAAACCAGGAGTAAACCAATCTAAACCAGGACTAAACCAGGTCTATACCAGGATTGAGCTAGGACTAAACCAGGTCTAAACCAGTACTAAACCAAGTCTAAACCAAGTCTAAACAAGAACTAAAACTAGGTCTAAACCAGGTCTAAACCATGTCTAAACCAGGACTAAACCAAGTCTAAACCATGACTAAACCAGGTCTAAACTAAATCAGGTCTCAACCATGTCTAAACCAGGACTAAACCATGTCTAAAGCAGGTCTAAACCAGGACTAAACCAAGTCTAAACTAAATCAGGTCTAAACCATGTCTAGACCATGACGAATTCAGGTCTAAACCAGGACTAAACCAGGACTAAACCAGGATTGAACTAGGTCTAAACCAAGTCTAAACCATGTCTAAACCAGGTCTAAACTAAATCAGGTCTAAACCAGTACTAAACCAAGTCTAAACCAGGACTAAACCAAGTCTAAACCATGACTAAACTAGGTCTAAACTAAATCAGGTCTAAACCATGTCTAAACCAGGA
>OMNZ01085422.1:0-21408 GCA_900303255.1 Lesueurigobius sanzi
AGGAGAGAGGGAGGAAGGAGAGAGAGAAAAAAGAGTGAGAGAGAGAGAGGGAGAGAAAGAGGAGACGGAGAGAGGGGAAGGAGAGAGGGAGAGAGCAGAGGGGAGGAGAGGGAGGATAGAAAGGAAAGAGAGGAGAGGGGAGGAGAGGGAGGATAGAAAGGAAAGAGAGGAGAGGGGGGTGGATAGAAAGGAAAGAGAGGGAGAGAAGAGAGAGGAGAGGAAAGATGGCTAGAAAAGAGAGAGGGGGGGTGAGAGGACAGAGAGGCGAAGGAGAGAGAGAGGAGAGGAAAGATGGATAGAAAGGGGAGGAAGAGAGAGAGAGGGGAGAGCGAGGGAGAAAGATATACAGAGAGAGAGAGAGAGAGAGAGAGAGAGAGGAAAGATGGATAGAAAGGGGAGAGAGGGGAGAGCAAAGGAGAAAGATAGACAGAGAGAGAGAGAGGAAAGATGGATAGAAAGGGGAGAGAGGGGAGAGCAAAGGAGAAAGATAGACAGAGAGAGAAAGAGGAAATATGGATAGAGGGAGAGAGAGAGGAGAGAGAAAGATTTAGAGAGAGAGAGAGAGAAGAAAGATGGATAGAAAGGGGAGAGGAAAGATGGATAGAATGGGGAGAGGGAGAGAGAGAGGGGAGAGCGAGGGAGAAAGATAGACAGCGAGAGAGGAAATATGGATAGAAACGGGAGAGAGAGGGTAGAGGAAAGATGGATAGAAAGGAGAGAGAGGAAGAGAGAGGGGTGGAAGAGTGAGTGAGAGGGGGGGAGATGGATAGAAAGGAGAGAGGGAGGAGAGGGAGAGAGGGATAGAAAGGGGAGGGAGAGAGAGGAGAGGGGAAAGAACAATATAAAGGAGAGAGAGAAGAGAGGGAAGGAGAGAGGGAGAGGAGGAGCAGGGATCAGAGTGGGCTTGATCCGTTGTGGCAGCTCTCAGTGGAAGTGGGACACATTTACATATGATTTGCATGATCCGACTAATTGGTTTAGTCTGCAACAGTTTTAAGGGAGAAGTTTCGGCATATCTTTTTTTTTTTTTTCAAGCTGAGGGGAGACAGAGCTTAAAGACACACGACTCTCTTGGTTTCGTTATGTTTCATCATCGATTTGTCCGACTGTTCCTCCACAAACGAACGATAGAATGAAGTTTTATTTCACATGCACACATTGCAAACAAGGAAAGCACCCAAAGGCTTATTTTGCCGAGTTACATCACCACAAACACAGCCATATTCAGACCATAGACACAGCCTCCATAGTTCTGGTTTGATCCGGAAACTTCAAAAATGCATTACACAAAAACCCTAGACCCCCTCAGTGTTGGACCACCCAGCTTTAGGAAAAAGAAAATTCTTTGGAGTCAGGCTTTTGACACGTGTAAAGTCCCCATAAGATTCCATATTACAAAGTTCTTTCTGGAGTTGCCACTAGTTTTTAGTTTGAACATGAGCTATGTGTTTGTGTAGGTTCTCAGTCGTACAGTAGTTGTCCATCATAGGCAAAAATTCTTCAGTCTTCATCTGTACTCTGTAGTTGAAGTGTAGGACGTTTCGATCTTCTTAGTCCAAAGATCGTCATCAGCTACTAAAGCCTGGAGCACGCTGTGGGCTTATCAAGAGAAGAAGCAGCAGGAGGAGTTAACCTCTAAGTCCCTCCTCTCTGGTGCTAAAAGGTACTTAGGAAGTAGCCCAGGCCCTTTCTGAAATGGCTCCCTCCTCCTTTGCCCTTCACACTTCCACTCCATCCACTGTGAGGGCACCTTCAGACGATCCTTCAGTCTCCCTCACCCCACCAACAGACACGCCCCTTGACTTGGCTAACTCCTCCTGCTGGTTCTTCTCTTAATAAGCCCACAGCGTGCTCCAGGCTTTAGTAGCTGATGACGATCTTTGGACTAAGATCGAAACGTCCTACACTTCAACGACAGAGTACAGATGAAGACTGAAGAATTTTTGCCCACGATGAGCAATGTGTTGTTTTCAGGATAGTTTGTCATCTTCTAGTACTTTTCCAATACGAATTTGTTTTCATTGACCCTTTCGAACAGCACATCATCAAACTGCAGGTCCATATTTGCTTTGATTGGTTGATTACTGAATATGGTTTTCTTATGTTAAAAGATGATTTATTTTGATAAAACCAATGCTTAGTTCTCTTGCCACATCAGCAGTAAGTTGGTGAAGATTATCCCCAGATACATGCAGGGCCGTGGTGTATAAGCTGCTATAAAAGTTCATTCTTTTTGATTTTACTGACTGATAATTGTCTCTGTTTCTTGTAGATTTTTGGGGCCGATGACGTAGTTTGCACACGGATCTACGTTCGAGAATGACACTCTGTAACGACTGGACAAAACTTCAGATTCACCCGGGTTCTACTCCATCATTTATCTGTCAGTTTAATGAATTATTAGCAATGTAGCCTGCAATCTTTGACTTAAATCTTTCTGCCAATAGTCTCTATGATAGCAGAGTCTGTGTGAATGTTGTGAATGCTGTGTTCTGAGTATTTTAGCCAAACTTGTCAATTCATCAAACTCTACTGTTGTTTAAATAAGATTTACTGACTTCCAACTTTTCATGTCTGTAACAATAAAAATTGGGATGCACTGTGCTGACGTCAGGCTCCTGCTTCATTGATGTTTCACATTTTCTTGGCCCCATTGCACAACATTTCTGTATATCCTTCTTTACAAGTGCTCCAATTGGTGAGAAATACATTTAAAAAACACAAGTCTTTAATAATATTAATGGTTTACACTTGCACTTTACAAGCCTCCAAGTTTCTCAAAGAGCTACACTGTAGACTTTATTCATTCACTCCACACTCGGTGGTAAACAGTGTTGCTACCTTGAAAAAGTTATCTGAATACTGATTCCTGATTACTCCTTTAAAAAGTATTTCTTGATTTTAAAAGTAACCTAGTTAGATTACTGTATTAGTTACTTTCAGCAGCTGCCAGTAATTACTCCACCTGCGCTACACACAAATGATAACTGTTTTTGCCAATACTCACTTTATTGGAAGTGCACTTTACAGTAACATCAACAGTTGTGTGGTAAGTTGTCCTGCTGCTGAAAAGTGACTTCACGTGCGTTACATCATTCTCTGAGACACAAGAAAAAATAAGGAAAATTTAGAGAAATTTGGAGCGTTAACACTTCTGAGTTACTGAAAAAGGCCCAACAGAGACTGTATTTCCTGAGGATCCTAAGGAAAAATAACATCTGCCAGAGACTGCTGGTGTCCTTCTATAGGTGCTCGATGGAGAGCATCCTCACATACTGCATGTGTGTGTGGTATAACAGCTGCACGGGGGCTCAGAGGAAAGTGCTTCAGAAGATCATTAACACTGCTCAGAAGATCACTGGCTGCCCTCTCCTCTCTCTGACAGAGCTATACAGAAGGCCCAAACCATCATCAGGGACACCTCACATTCAGGACACTCCCTCTTTCAATTACTACCTTCAAGGAGTAGGCACAGGTCCATTAAGACCAGGACAAATAGATTTAAGAACAGTTTTTATCCAAGTGCAGTTGCCACTGAATGCTGTCAAATGTAACCGACCGTAGGCCTATTGTAACTGATGAGTGTGTGCATGTTGTAAGAATGTTTAAAGAATTAATTGCCTTTTAACATTTATTGATATTTTTTGGAAGACACCAACTGGACTACAACATTTCCGTTGTACTTGTTGCAAAGACAGAATAAGGATTATTCTATTTTAAATGACAAAAATAGTAACTCACAGTGAGTTGGATAAATAACTTTAATACGATTACTGGTTTGGAAATGAGATCACTCGTTACTGAATAAAGTGGTCATATTTGTAACGAGTATAAGTAACTCATGACTGGCATCATTGTTGGTAAGCTACTATTGTAGCCACAGCTGCCCTGGGGTAGACTGACTGAAGCGAAGCAGCCAATCTGCGCCATGGGTCCCTCGCACCATCACAAACCACTACATTCATACAGGCTGTGGGTGAAGTGTCTTGCCCAAGGACACAGCGACAGTCTTCACCTGCAGGAGCCGGGATTCAAACCCCAGAGATGCCCCGCTCTACCACCTGTGCCACTGTCGCCTCTTTGAGTTTGACAACAGGTCAGTTGATCTTGTGATGTTGTAACATGTGACCTGCATGTTCCATTGTGTGGCATTCAGGTAATGTCTGTGTTTAGAGCCTTCATTTCTTGCACTGCACAAAACACATGGATGATGTGTCAATGAGCCTCTGTTGATAACAGTGGGAGGTGATCAGTGGAATAAAAAAGATCATGTGACCAATGATCAGAGTGACTGTGTGGATAATGATCGTGCACACTCAGGTCTGACACAGAGCAGTAACGTAGAAGCATTTCTGGTGATTAGGAGATGAATCTTGATTTTATGATGATCTCTTGGTCAAATCATTCACACACCACTCATTCTAAATGCATATCTTTTGTTTATTTCTATTGTAAACTAACATCAACCTGCCCAGGAACTACAAGTGTAAATTAACATTTTGGGCACCAAGCATCTGTCCTGATGCAAGGTATACCATACCATAGGGTGCCATTTTGTTAAAAGTAAAATTACTTCCACAATCATAAGAGTTGGATAATAAATTACCAATTCTACCTTTCTCATCCTCTTATAAAGTCCATACTTTTAAATATATTCTGAGATAAACTAGAAGTGTTCTCAGATGCACTTCTTAAATGTAAGATAAATAAATAAGCTACTTTATGCACAAGCCTATTACTGACTTCCCATCTGCTATTTATAATCATTTCAGCTTTATTGTATGGCTAAGATTTATTCAAGTATAAAAATAAGGTCAGTGAGTAAGATGATTACTTGTGTGGCATAATCCATAAACTTCAACTACTGCAAGTTAACCTCTATGCTCGACTCGGAATAAAAATGTGCTGGTATTATCTGAAACAGTTGTAAAAATGTGTATTTGAACAAACTGTAGTGTTTTGGTCAGTCTCAGTTTGACCTGTTTTGCTTCACTGGACTTTCTGACCTGATTTCTCACAAAGAGGTGACAACAACAAAACAAGAATGAGTTTGGAGGGTAAAATGCCTGTCCTGGTTTTTGCATATAATAATTCAGCTGCACAACAATACAAACCACTTCGAAGGCGTTTCAGTCGTCACATGTGCATAATCATACATGTCTACATTAAAGCCACACTGTGGAACATTCCAGGCTATTACATAAACATCATGAACAAACATGCCAGTGATACCAAACGTGCTCCTAATGCTCCAAGCCCATTATAATCCCAGTGCATGATGCTGTTGTGTCCTTTGGCAAGACACATCGCCAAAGAAAGATTTGAGATTGATGAGTTTATTGTTGGAACAGAATGAGCCACTAATCCCAGAATACTTAATGGTTTTAATTTAATTTAGTTGACAATCAGTCAACAAGAGTCGTGTCAGAAGAATTCCCAGACATCGAAACAGTGAAACAAGAAGCAAATGTAATGTCCAAACAGATGTAATGTCTAAGCAACACAAGGCAACACAATGGTATACCCCACCCTTAGACTCTCCGGGATCAATTCTTTTCAGGGTTTGTGCCAGATACGTACCAGCCACCCCAAAAAGTAGTTAAGGTGCCATGCAGCACCCATTCAGCCGTGGGGCCGCTGAAAGGTCAAATATGCACTAATATAAAAAGATATATAATACACCAATTAAAAGTAAAAAAGTATCCACTTTCCAAATCAAATGTACTTTATAAGCAGTGTTGGGCAACTTACTTTAAAGGAATAGGCCACTATTTTCCATCCTGAGCTGTGTTCTTACATGAGCTTAGATGAGTTGATGCGTGCCCTTTGTAACGTAACAATTACAACGATGTTGTTAGCATTTAGCCTCCACTAACTATTCCATTGGGGTTCTCAGAGGTTGAAGTAAGAAGCCACCAAGCTCCTCCACGTTTTCCCTATTTAAATACAGTTATGTGAGTAGTTACATGATCCAAGTATAGTTACACAAAATTAAACCTGTCAATTTTCTAAGAGGATGAAAACGGGTACTATATTTTAAGGTGGAATAACACCACCTCGACCTTTGCGCAGTAATATAACGCTCCTAAAGGGTTCTCCTCCACTCACTTCCGTGTTATTCCGCCTTAAAATATAGTACCCATTTTTATCCACTGAGAAAATTGACAGGTTTAATTTTGTGTAACTATACTTGGATGGTGTAACTACTCACATAACTGTATTTAAATAGGGAAAACGTGGAGGAGCTTGGTGGCTTCTAACGTCAACCTCTGAGAACCCCAATGGAATAGATAGCGGAGGCTAAATGCTAACAACATCTTTGGTGTTTTTACAGAGGGCACGCTCAACGTCCAGACAGGTACGCATCAACTCATCTAAGCTCATGTAAGAACACATCTCAGGATGAAAAATAGTGGCCTATTCCTTTAAAATTGTAATACATTCTATATTACTAGTTATGGCTTTAAAAATATATAATATGTTTGTATTACATATAAACATGTAAGCGAGTTAAAGTTACTTTTGGCAAAATATAAACTGAAAATAGTAGGAATTATGCCACCGAGCAAAAATGCAGTGTAAGGTCTTTTCCTCAGCTGTAACCATCCTTCAGTGTATTGTTTTGATGACATTAGCTGCACAAGCCTCTTTCTACACCAGAATCCAACTTGATTTGGTGCTGCATCTTAATTGGGGGAGTTGCAATTGTAATTTGAGTGACTTAAATTGTAATATTACTGCATTAAGTAATACTTTTTTGTATTGTGACTGAGGAATATAATGTAATATATATCTAGAACTAGTTAGTTTTGTGATACGTTACCCTCGAACACACACAATTTAAATGTGCAGATTCTTGAATTGTGCTTTTGTACTGTATCAAACCAGGACTAAACCAGGACTAAACCAGGTCAAACAGTGACAGAATTACTGCAGCTTTAGATTCTGTTCTGTGAAAATATTTGTGTTGTTTACACCACTATCTTGCTCTATGTGCAATAACAATACTTAATATGTGCAGCAACATCTGTGTTTACAATATCTGCAATGTCACTTTACCAACCACCTGAATGTAAACAGTTATTTATTATATATTCACCTGCAATGATAACTCTGATACAATATTTTATTCTCCATTTCATACATATCACATCCTGCACAAGTCGACCTAGAGGTTTTTTTTAATTTTTTTTATTTAGTGTGCATAAGAGATGCTTGTATAGTTTATTTAGAGAGAGATGCTAAGAGACATTACTATTATTACTATTGCCTGTTTTACAAACTTATTTCTTCTTTGACAGCACATTTCCTGACTTTTTTGCACCCCCCTGTGTGATCCTGTCCTAAGAGCTGTTGTAACAAGTGAATTTCTCCATTGTGAGATCAATAAAGAACTATCTTATCTTATCTATTTTTACTTTATACTGTCATACAATTTAATTAAGCAAAGTAAAAGCCTACCTCAAATTTGCACTTTTTACTCTACTGTTACTTCCACTACTGGTCGTCACCCTACTCCATACCCCAATACTACAATCCCCAATTTGGTCAGTCGCTTTGGCCCAGACCACCGTGAACCGTGCCATCCCGCTTCTACACAACAACAAAATGGCAAGACATGAAAAACAAAACCCCAATCGGTCTCTGTCCCTCTCAGCTGCCAGCGTTCAAAGGTTCCCATCCCTCACTGCCAGAGCGTGCCTACACCAGCGCTGCTTTTTGACCCGGTATCCCCTACGAATGAATGCATTTCCCCCCGGGTGCACCTCAAAGCCCAGCGGGACGAGAGGTAGTTAGGGGGGGGACGTGGGAGGGGGGGGTGCTCGCATGCTGGGATGTTAATCTAACGACGGGCCGCTGTCCCGGTGGCAGGTCCAAACGCCGAGATAAAAGCGGCATTTTGGAGCGAAGAGGCCCGCTTTGACGTCGCGCTGGCAGTGGCACCGGACAACACTGGGCTCTCTGTGTGCCCAGAAGTGCCCCCTCCTCTCGTCATCTCCACTCAAGGGTCCCGGGACGGTCTTTTCCCTCGGTTCAAGTCAAAGAGATTTGGGAGAAGGAGACTTGAATTGAGGAAAAACACACTGGCTTCCTGCAGAATACAGCCACAGATTAGCCACTTCACTTCACTATTTGGTTTGGCTGGAATTCTTATACAAATAAAAGCTGGATTGTCTCCCTTCTGGGTATTTGGCATTTTGGAACTGACAAAAACGAACAACTGCAGAAGCACTGAGCCAGTCCAGTCTTATCACGATACGTCAAGGTTTCCCCTGGGAAATCTTGCTGCTGGTTTGTCAACCTAAAACATGTACAATAAGCTGATCCTCCAAGAAGGTATTGAATATGAACTTAGCATAAGATCTTGAGATGGTCAGCAGGGTCTGGATGCTGCAGTTGTGTTCTGCTACTGCATTAGACAAGGGTCAAATGCAGACGACAAGTTCCCTTACTACTACAGTTACATACTGCACATCATAGACCAGGGGTGCCCAAAGTGGGGCCCGCGGGCCAACTACAGCCCTCCAAGGGGTTTGATTTGGCCCTCGAGATGGTGCTTAGATTTGTTAAGGAGTATCTAGATTCATTTGTGCACTGAATAGACTGTCATTAGGACCTAAGGATCAATCAATCAATCTATTTTTGTAACGCCCCATATATCACAACAGGAGTCATCTCAAAGGTCGGTATGGACAAAAACAAATCAAGAATGATCAAAATAAGTCACACACAAATGAATGTCACACACGAATGAAATGTCACAACCAGATGTAATGTCCCATAAATAAGTAAATCGGACATAACAAGCTTAGAGTATCCCACATCCTTAGGTTTTAAGTGTTGATCCTCCAGGGCGAGGAACAACCCTTAAAACCACATGGGAGAAAATTAGAAAACCTTGAGGGGAACCATTTTGAACGGCTGGGCCAGTGGTGAATTTTTGGTCGACCAGAGTCCAATGGCTATGTCCAGCGAGAGTTGCAGTGGCCGTTAAACTGGGAGATGGCCTCAGGCAGACAAGAGTCCCGCAGCATTGTTTAACCCGAGCCGCAGGCTCAGCCGACGCCGTCTGGTCCCACTAATGCTGTCCAGTCCCCATGATGACGGCAGTTGTTCAGGTCATCAACAGCCCGGGAACTAGCACTCCCCGCGGGATGGGACAGAAAAAGAGGACACAATGTGAATAGCAATAAACAGAAAAAATGTGCAGGTAGACCTAAATATTGAAACATAATTTGAACAGTGAGAGGGACAAGAGGATAGGGCTCAATGTGCTGTACTTCCCCCAGCATTTTAGCTCCTATAGCAGCCTTGCTTATGCTGTAGGTTTAGTACTGAGTCTAGCTGACCTGACTATAATCCAGCATGTACTCATGAACACAATCATAGATTTGTTAGCATTTGGTCTTTCTACATGCAAAATAATATTGCATTTGGCCCTTCACCTCCTAATATTCTTACATTTTGGCACTCCATGCTTGATTTTGACTTCTGTTCTAGCACACAAAAAGGTTACATAGGCCTTGCTTATTTTCAAGACCATTCACATGTAGCATCTTTTAAAACTGTTTTTTAAGATGGCACCAAACCATCAAGTGACTGACTTTTACCAAATTCTAGCACTCAACACAACAGTAGTGTTTTGCTGTGTGTCATATCTGCCTGACCTAATAAGTTGCGCTCACATTCTCTACAATGTCATCATCTTTGTTAGAGGGCAGGGACCTATACCAGAGCTTCCCAAATGTTTCAGGCAGTGACCTCCAAAATTACACAGACGGTAGGGCAGATCTTCTCATGACTGGAAGATTGGGGGTTCAAAACCCAGCTCCCACAGGTGCACTGTTCTTGTGCCAGACACTTCACCCACCTCCAGCTTTCAGAGTCTGCGTACACTGGAGTGTGAATGGGTGAGTACTTCCTTGGTGGAAAACACTAAGTTGAGCCCATTTACCATTCAGGAATTTGGGGACCCCCACATTAAAAAGCTATTGGTCCTCATAATAATATCAAGCAGCAGAACTTGAAAAGATCTGGTTTAATAATATGGATTCATAGTTTACTTTGAAATTTTTACTTTTACTGGTCCTTTATTGTTCTTTTGTTGTATTATATTAATCTGGTATAGTGCCTTTAATTCTAAATTAAAGAATACCAGCAGTGACAACTAAAAAATTGTACCTTAATTAATTTAGTAACTGAATGACGTAAAGAAAAACGTTATTTTTTTGCATATAAAAACTCTTTTTGGTTTGAAACAGGCTGAAATTGCTCTTTTTCTTTTTAAGGCTGCAGACCCCTGTGTCCTATGTGTCAGGAACAGTCACCTTCCCTATTAAGACAAATGGTTCATCAATAGAATCTATCAAGAAAACACTTCACTTTGCATTGTTCATTAACTACACAACCAGTGGCTGTATGACACTGATGTAGTTACAGCTGACCTGTCGCTCACTCTTGACCTGTCGCTCACTCTAGACCTGTCGCTCACTCTAGACCTGTCGCTCACTCTAGACCTGTCGCTCACTCTAGACCTGTCGCTCACTCTTCCCAGACATGGATGAAGAGCCTTGCCCACAAATATCAAATATGACCACTCCCCGTCTGAGCCACACTCGAGTGAACATCCAGACTACAAAGCTGCACGAAGCCTCCCCCTTCGTCTGCAAGTACTAATGTGTTAAGCCACAAACCATGTCCCCTCTAACCTGCAGTCATATGTGTGAAAGAGCTGCTGCATGAGAGGACCTATACGGAGGCTGGAGAGGGTCAAATTCAGCCAAGTGTGTGCTGTGGGTCGGTCGCTGTCACATTAAATTACCCAGAAAGCTTTGTGCCCCCAATGACTTTCACGTTAAGATATATTTAGACACGCTCAATAAATGTTGTCTCAGGACGGGACTTGCACAAATTCAGGGCATATCCGGATACATTAGCGCACAGAGAGAAGAAGAAATATAGGTTTTGAATTTATGTTATTGTGAGTCATACAATATATTATATGTAGTATCTATTTATGTAATGATTTATTTGGTGAAGATAACAGTGCAGTGGGGATGAGGTAATGCCACTTTCTGCATATAAATGATGTTTAAAGGAAGAGGGGATGGAGGATGCTCTCTTACTGGTTGGTAAATGGCTCCACAACTAAAATGGAACCAGCTTGCCTTAAGGACTCTCAGATAAGTAATGTTAATAAAATATTTAAGAAATCCATAGCCTACGTTAAATCATATGGATGAATTGTATCGTTTTTGTCTCTGTGTTTGCTAAATTAAGCAATGTTACAAATGAAACTCATGCCCATAGACCGTGAAAATAATGGAAGTAGCATCGTTATTAGATGTGTGAAGCCTAATAGGAAGTGGGGGGCCGGCTCTGGGTTAGTCCCTTGCTCTAAACCTTAGAGCAGGGGTGCCCAAAGTTTGGTGTGATGGCGGGCCAAAATGAGTGGACAAAGGGCCAAATGCAGCACTGTTTTGCATGTAGAAAGACCAAATGGAAATAGATCTATGGACAAATATCCTTCAAATATCTTCTGATCCGTAAAAGATAGAAACTTACTTTTCCCCCTCTAAAAACCTGGGGATTCCATGCTCTCTGCTCTCTGTAAAGTTGAATTTTCACCTAACATTTTCTTTTGTATTTCTGGTGTTAAAACATTTTTTACATACTTACGAATCCAATACAATTTGTTAATTATGAAAGTCCAGGTTGTCCTGAAAAAAGAAAAGTATAACACTCAAGGGTACACTAAAAGGAGGTGTTTTAATAGCATTAAAGAGCAAAAAACTCCAGGTGAGAGAAATGACCTAAAAATACCCTTGGGCATCAGAGGGTTAAGAGATGCTGTTTTGTTGTCCATATGTGCTATTGACAGTCTATTCAGTGCACAAATGAATCCAAGTAGTAGTACCACCATCAGACCCCTTGGAGGGCTCGAATTTGGCCCGCGGGCCGCACTTTGGGCACCTCTGGTATAGACTGTCTTTGCTCATACCTGACCATCTTCACTGTAAATACTTACAATGGCCCCAATGTGAACAAACTGAAAAATCAGTTTTTAATCACTGACTGAGGGGTCTCAAGACTCATTCAACATATCATTTTTCAACTATAGTGAAATTGTTTTAATGCATTTTGACATTTAAAACAGTATATCTAAGGTTATTACATCAACTAACATAAACAACTAAAATACATATTATTAAACAGCTTTTTTTTTAAAAATTGGTCCTTGAGATGAGGAGTGCAATAACTCATTACATTTTACTATGGGGATCCCTATGGGGATCACTCGTTTTTGATATTTTAGGGATCGTGACCTGAAAAGTTTGGACGCCCAAGCAGTTACAGCAATATACTGTATGGGTTCTGGTAGGCCATGGGAGGAGGAATCTTAACCATTAAATTATTTCCCAAACATGGCCTATACTAATTCACCAAGCGAGAACAAATTGCAGCAGAGCTACTAATGCACCGTCATGTTATTGGATGGTAGAATAAAGCTGGAGCGGCAGAGGAGGATATGATGTCTAGCCCTAACGACTGCCACAAATCAACTCTAAATGTAGACATAAGCTGGATATTCGGTTAAAACCTTTGGCGTTGAGAGGAAGGAACGTACTTGAGTTTTTATATGGATGGCAGAGGTTGCATAACGCGGCAGACTAATCCCTTTATGTGGAGAGGAGCCTGCGGGACGCGCTCTCATCATCAAGATGGATCAGTTCATAAACTCCACCGGGACCAACATGTTTCTGCAACTGACACAAAGTCCTGCTCTCAGCTCCTGCAAGAAGACACAAACACAGACACACAGACACACAGACACACAGACACACAGACACACAGACACACAGACACACAAACACACAAACACAGGCTCGAAGGAAACAATGATATGAAGGCAACTCAAAGGAGGACGAAAACTTAAATGTATGTTTAATGCAGTTACCTTTGTTCTTTTGCAGATCCTTGGGCCTTTCATTTAAAGTCAGCCAGCCCATATCACGAGGGGGGAAACAATTATTCCAACGCCTCTCTTTATATACTGTACCCAAAAAACAACAACTCTCTAACACCTCTAGTACATTTTACAGCAACAGGGTTTCCTTTGAAGCCAATGTTTAGTCACTATTCAGTTTTACCTTCTTTCTTTTATTCTGAAACAGGGTATATGCAGGAATCCTGGAGTACGATTGAAAACTTTTAAAAGATTTTTTTAAGACCCACTCAAAATATTTTATGACTTCACGCCACATTAAGTTGTACTTTTTGAGGTGCTCAAATTTGGACATTTGATTTCATTTACTGGGGCAACAATAGATTTTAGGTTAAAATAGGCTTCAAAAATCCAGAATACAATATCATATTGGGCTCTTTTTGTTTTGGTTTCTTGAAAAATAGTGTTGTCAGATAGTGTGTACAGTGACACTCGCTATACATCCCAACTTTGGAAACACTGGTATCTTTGCCTCCTGAGAGGATAGTGATGTAAATTTGTATTGTGTGTGTTTTTATTTGTCTGTCTGTTTTATTATTTTTTTTATCATGGACCACGTGTCTGCAATAAAGGCTACCTGGCTGCCTACCTACCTACCTACCTTTGGGGTTCATTTACCAAGCGTTTGCTCATGTGCAAAACAAATAGTAAGTTCAAAAGTGAATCACTAGTAGACTTGTTTACCTAGTTTTTAGTTATGCAGCTTTCTCTCATTTGTATATAAGATTTGGGGCCCCAATGTGATTTCTATGGTTGGATTGGTGCAACATGCCCACAAAAAGCTAAGCGCTATGTTCCAGCTGGCACTCACTATTTAGCACCGGTCTTGATAAATTACTTTTTACGTTTGACTTTGACCAGATCATAATAAAAACAAACTTAAATGCAGCCCAAAGTTACAACCTCCTTAACAATTAATTGTAGTTAGTTAGTCTGAATTAAGACTATAAAACTCTGTGCCGGACACGCTGTGGAATTAATCAAAGTATTGTATTAGAAGTGGATGTACCCATGTTCCCCTGGTGGGAAACAATGGTTTAATACAGGGGTGCCCAAAGTGGAGCCCGGGGGCCAAATTCGGCCCTTCAACAGGTATGATTCGGCCCTCGAGATGGTGCTTAGATTCATAAGGAGTATTTATTTTGATTAATTTGTCAGTGAATAAACTGTCAATAGTACCTAAGAATGCCAAAACAGCATGTCCTACTCAATAGCACACAGTAATTAAAGGATATTAAAAGATATCTCTGTTTAAATTTGATGTGAAACTGTATTGCGATTGGCCCTTTGCCCACTAATTTGGCCCTCCGTTGCCTAGTTTGGCCCTCCTTGGAAAAAACTTTGGGCACCCCTGGTTTAATAGAAGCAATCTTATCACTGTTGTTCAAAGCTAATGATTAACCTTAGTTGAATGGGTGCAGCATTCTTCATTTTGACAATAGTTCACCTTCTAAAAACTGATGATGCCATTATTTCAGTTGGAGGGCAGCTGCCAGTACAACTCTGTGAATGTATTGAAGGAAATGTCAAAACAGAAAAATAGTTGAACCTGGTCATTGTTTGGTAGAGTTACAAATCTGCAGGGCCGTCGACAGACTTTCTGGGGCCTGGGATGGAAAGATTTTTCATGAACCCCCTCTCCTGTTTTTGATTATAGATTTTTCTATTTCTAGAATAGAGAATGGGCTCCTTCATGGGCCTGTCTTGGCCCTGGGGTCCCGGGTCCGATACCCGGTTGTCCCCCATCGACAGCTCTGGAACTCTACCATAGAATTCTTTTCGCTAAAAGTAATTTTATCAGACCAAAATCACTCAAATGTTTTTGAATATTGACCATTTTATGAGAAAATAATTGGACCTCAGCTAATGTGTGCCGATAGTGAAAACATTCAAGTGAACATATCATGCATAATAAATCTTTAATATCCTTCATTTGGATGTCTGCATTGATATTTTACATTTTATAAGTTCAATAATGCCTCTGTCAGGATGACACGATGTTCAAAAATAGTAGTGCCAGGGCTGATGAGGATTTGGCCTGGAGTCCCAAGAGTGGGAATCGCATGCTATGAGACAGAACGGCTCAGAACTCATCCAATTTTGGATTATTGTCTTTAAAAATGTGCAGGACAGTTTGAGGATTTGAACAATGACGTAATTGTTCCAGGAAGTAGAAAACCAAGCGCTGCAGAAGTCAACATGAACGGACCAACGCAAGCAGGTTAAAACTGTGTGAATGAAGTGAAATACCGCTCCATCTGTTTTTGGTGAAGGAACAACATTATAACATGGTTAAAAGCTTTAAACTTTTTGTTTCATGCGTAAAAGTCCAGTAAATGACCGTGATATTAGCCATAAACCAAATAGAAAAACCAGCATCATGATGATTACTATAGTTATAATGGAATTTTCAGCTGCTCAACCTCAATTTAAGGCCATGGCTACATATATCATATTTTTGAAAAGACATCCAATTAATGACGTCATAAACATGTGCGCATGTGGACAGTGGGCCCAAACGCATCAAAATATATGGGTTTAGTGACAACGTTGTGATGTAACTTGAACGCAACAGCAAGTTCTCTCCATGGAGAGTTTTGTACAGCCTTCAGTGTGCCCCACGTCTGAAAACAAAACCACTCCACAGTCGCTCCGCTGAGTTAATTGCTGGGCATTGGGAGCACAAAAGCGCTTCTGTAAATGTGACAATAGGCGCTTTCTCGGGTCAAAAGTAGCAGAGGAAGCATCATTACCGAGATGAGAAGATGTACCATTTCATTAAGTGATCATGCAGAAGAGCTTTAGGAAATGGCCAGTGACTTGTGCTCATTTGGAGACTCCAAACTGGTGCCTCATTTGTGGGAGTTCAGAGCGGTTTGTTCATGTGCAGCCTGGAGGATGAAGCATAAAGGTTTTGTGGAAGCCCCGTGGAGAGGAGCGATGTTTTTAGTTTAAAGTCCACCGTCATTATTATTACGTATACAAGACCACCCACAGGGGCCTGAACCCTGTGAACCAAGTGGGTGAATGTCACGGTGTAACCTGCTTAAAGACATAAACACAGTTGTTTTAGACAGAATTTGTGTAAATGTAAAAATTGCAGTGCTGAAATAATTATATCACAAGAATAATTTACAAGTATAACAGACTTTTGGTGATATTGGGTAGAAGTTTCTTATGCTTTGTCCTAAAACACCATATACTAAAAACTAAGTACGATTTTTTAATTATTTTAACAATATCTCCTTCATAAATGTAATGTAGATGTATACCTTAAAGTGTATCATTTTGTTGGTGTAAGAGCTCCCCCTGCAGGAAACATGGGAAAACCTCAAGCTCAATAATACTGTCCTAAAAAGACAATGGTTCTCAATTTTTTTTTTCCTACCCAAAGTACCACACCAAAAAAACCTGTGCGGACCCAGTAGCCCTTGAAACTGTTAGTTTTCTTGCAATTTAATTCTTAAAAATAGTTAAATATCTTCTTGCAACTCCATCTTTGCTTTAAAGAATGAATTGGTGACATAACATGGTTAAAACTGAATTATTAAATAGTGTAACTGTATACTTTTTTAAACGGGTGCCCTCAAACAACTCAATGCTCTTGAAGTAGCCCTCAGCTCTTAAAGGTTGGTGACTCCTGGTATAGTCTCATGTTTTGGGTCTGTTAGGATGGGAAGAATAAATTTCAAGTCAATCAAAAGCAAAATAAAAATAAAAAAGATTAGGTTATAACAAAACTATAGATATTCTTCTTCTTCCACTTCTCTGTAAATGAGCGTGAGCTAGTCTTTAGTCTAGTGAAGAAAGTGTCGCTTACATTTACTCATAGCCGAAAAGCAAAGGGAGAAGATGGATTTTTTTTCTCATGCATTCTCCGTGACTAGAATTTCTTTTCGTATAATTTTCCAGGTTTTGAAGGATTTCCAGGACGTGTAGGAACTCAGTTATGTCTAAAGTGGCGGGAAACCGTGTTTTATCACAACACAACTGAAGCATAAATGAAGTTATTGCTAATAAAAAATGAATGATAATAATAAATCAACACAAAACACACAAGGTTATATAGGCTACAAATGTCATTTTTATTATTACTTTAAATAATGTCTAAATAAAGGGACTAAAGACATGCTTGCGTGTCCATTATCAAAAATATGGTGCTGGTGGCTGCAGTAGAAATCTATCCAGGCTTTTTATGTGGAAGGAAGCTTCAGTCACAAGGTGAGACCATTGTAGACCTTTATTTTGAAAAACCGCACTGGTCCAATGATTCATAAGTGGACAGTGCTAATTGTCAAAAACAGGGCAGTGCTTTCTTTATATTTTTAAAAACCCATGTTCACATTCGAACTACAAATGCGTTTTATTGTCTGCGATATATAAAAACTGAAAATCCTGGATGTATTTCTAGCGGCGCCACGTGTTTTACTACAGAAATTAAAAAGAAGACGTCAGGAACACACAAAGGGGGAACAGCTCTTTTTGATAATCAACTCCCTTTGGTAAAAACTGTAATAAATGGTGTCTTTTTCATATACATACTAACTTTAGCCATTTGTCCACAGTTAAGCTTGGAAAGTATTACTAGCACAACAATGTCATCATAAAAAGTCTCGACTTTATGTACAATCTATTTACATAAGAGTGATGGGGGGCACGCAGTGGACTGTCCTCCGTGGAAAGTTTGTGAGAAAACTGTAAAATGTTTGTCTTTTCGATGTAAAAGCTGGTGTGTGGTTTGCGTTTGAGGGCGTTTTTACTTTTTTTTTTCTCTTTACACTTTATTTAAAAAGGTTGCGCTCCAGGGCGGCAAGGATTATAATAATAATAGTACTATATATATAATATTTACACAACACTTTAAACTGGATACATGTCAAAAAGTCTTTGACATTCATTGTACAATTTTACACCGAGACCAGACAGTGCTGTGAGGCTTGTTTGTTCGGATAATCTGCTTTTGACAATACTGTCTAACGACTCAGGCACAGTAATATTGAATAACGCTGCCGTGTTTGTTTTGCGTGAAGAAATGTAACCCCTTTCTCCGCACATAAATATTGATTTGGCCTCAAAACAGGAATGTCTCTAAACCGTTTCTACTGAGCCGCAGCCTGGAGATGAGCTGCCTCTTTTTCATTTTCAACAATAAAACATATCTGTCTCTAAATAAGTGCACTTGTCTTCCGTTTTTGCTTCTCCACGCAACACTGACACATACTGGAAACCCCTTGGATTTCCGTCTTTGATGGCTTTGAAATACAAAAAAGCACCGTTCTTTTCCTCGTGCACTTCATACCGAGACGTGGCTCCAAGTGCCGACTGGTTGCGAGCTCAAAAGTCTAGGTTTACAATTCGGGACCATTCCTGTAGTTTTGGCACCGTGAAGGCCCTGCGAGTAAGATGGGCCCAGCTAAAAACGCTGGTAAAAAAATCCTATAATCCTGCCGCCCCAAAGTGCAACGATCACAGCAGCTCATACCTGCCCTGTCTGGCTTAAAAACACCAATGACGCCCTTTCCTAGAGTGAACCGGATTGTTTCTCGTTTTGTTTTTCGGAGTCCCGGGGCTACGGGGTCTTGCTGGGCGTGTTGTTGTACTTGACTCGGTACTTGTTGATGTTTCTGAAGTGGAGGATTTCGGGCTGTCTGCTGGTGGTGCAGGGCAGGAAGTTGTCGCGGCCCTCGCCCATCAGCCACTTGTTGGTCTCCGTGCTCATGTCCCGGGGCACGTGCTCCTTGACCCACGAGTCCACCCGGGCCTGGAACCGCTTGTGCAGCCGCGTGCTCACCCTCTCGTGGGACTGGAGGGAGAGGAGTGAACGTTATGGTTAATGAATTGATTCCATGTGGTTTGTTTTGTTGTTTGCTCAAATTTAATACTTTTCTAGTACTTTGTAAGACCCTCTTGGAATATACAGTGCACGACATAAATGAGTACACTCCCTTTAAAATGAAACATTTTAAACTACTCAACTAACAAAGATGAAGACGACTGGGACTCTAAACTATGGAGTGATGTGACCAAGATGAAATGTTTTGGAACCAGCTTTAAAACTGTATGGCATGGCAAAGGCCTACAAAGGAAAATGAATGGTGCCTACAGTGAAACATGGTGGTGCCAGGGTCCTTATGTGGGGCACTGGCACCACCAGGGGGAGCTGCTGGTATCGAGGAGCTGCATTTCATTAAAAGTAGTGCTGGGCAAAAAAACGATTTAATCTAATTATTGAATTTGTAGCTAAAAACTATTTTTATTTTGCAAATTTGGGTTTTAATTAAGAATTAAGGACAGGTTCCAGTCAGGAGTTGAATCAGATGAGTGCACTGTATATAATTTATAGGCACAGTAGTATAGGGGACGTTATTTTCCATTTTATTTTTTTATTACATTGTACTATTATTACTATTATTATTACTGTCACCTGTTGTACAGGCTTGTCTTCTTCTTTGATGCCACATTTCGTAACTTTTTCTGCACCCCCTTGTGATCCTGCCTTAAGAGTTGTTGTAACAAGTGAATTTCTCCATTGTGAGAGCAATAAAGTTTTATCTTATCTTATTGTACATGTTTTAGGAGTAGGTGAAACTGGACCATCTGGAGGATAATCAGCTATCGTATTCATTTCAAAATACTGCTTCTTGATTTTCAAATGACTAAATGGTCTGGCCCCAGCCGACTTGTCTGAGCTGTTGTCCCCTTACACTCCCCTTAGACAGATGAGGTCCACTGGTCAGTTTCTTCTTAACGTGCCAAGACCACGGCTGAAAACGAGAGGTGACCGGGCCTTCTATGTAACTGCTCCTAAACTGTGGAACAGTCTGCCTTTAACTATTAGAACTGCAGCCTCTTTAAATGCTTTTAAATCCTTATTAAAAGCGTATCTTTTCACACTGTTCTTTGGCAACTAAGAGGTGTTTTTGCAATATTTGTTTAACTATATTTTGCTATATTGTATTTTTTGCCTTTTTTTCTGTGCAGCACTTTGGGCAGCGTTGGGAACATACAAACTCCACACATAAAGGCTCCACCTGACGCGGGATTCGAACCAGAGACCTGTTTTATAAAATTATAAAATGCCCTTATCCCCGGAACTACGGAACGAAACCGTATTACAGACCTGATGGTATGTTCTATTGCTGTTTTTATTGTTTGGTATTGTGATTTCTCCTCAACTTTTTTCCAGCACATGTTCTTTCTTACTCGGTTAATCAACTTAAACCTAATCCGCTGTGCCACCGTGTCATGGTAGGGGTATCAAACATATGGCCCAACTCATTAACGATAATCCTTCCTGTGACTTGTAGAGCATACCTTTCCAAGTACGGCAAAAAAATGTCTCTAGCTCATTCATGCGGAGTCATGCATTTTTAAAAAGGTGCCCTATGTAACTTTTTATGTGAAAAAACAAAACGAAAATTATTTTTTAAATATTAGCAGACCTGCCAACCTTGAAATAATTTTATGTGTGCTTGTTACTTTCCATCACAGCGGCCTTTATGACATGCCAGGATTAATTGTTTTAGGGTTCCTGGTAAGTTTCTGGTACAAAACCTTTTAACCAAATCAGCAGTGCAGCCCTAAAGCACCAACATCTGAATCAAATGTGCCGAATTATCACAGTGCTCCTCGTTATTATACATTTTTGGGGAGATGTTTTCGCAATAGTATTTTCTTTTTTACAATATATGTGGCCAGTGACCCGCTGTGGGGCACTCCTGACTTTAGGTTGACATGAGGCTTGTTACTATTGGCCGTCTATAGACAAAGATGTGTTGGAGTAGAACTGTCCCTGGATAGACACCTCCAAACACAACAGTTCACATGGTGTTTAGTAGCAGCAGTACTTCGGCAACAACAGAAGCGCATTAGTACCTGGTGAGCTCTGAGCAGCGCTGTGCGTCGGTACATGTAGTCCTCAGACTTGAACACGTAAACCATTTTGTACGAGTTGAGTTTGAACATGCACTCCATCTTCTCCTTCTCCAGAGACTTCTTCCCTCCTTCACTCGCCTCTTTGTCCAGCTGCTCTCGCCCTTTGTTGTGGTACTTCCTGATCCGCCGCAGGTTCCTACGACAATGACAGCCATATTGTTTTAGTAGTATCATTATTACTATGCCTTTAGACACGTGTTAATTTCATATATAAATATATACAATTTTCCATAATAATTTTAGTGAAAGTAATTTCTGACTAAAACTAAATTAAAAGTGATTAATGAGACTAAAACTACGACTAAACTACAAGCCTCATTAAGACGGCTGATTGTGTCATTAGTTCGCCAAGTAGCGAGGTTATGTTTGTAATCCCACATAATAAACTTATGGTTTGGACTGTGAAGTCAGTGAGGAAGGAGCAGTGGAGCCGCGGTGCCTAAAGACTTTACCGCGGCATTAGAACG
>OMNZ01085424.1:5049-15990 GCA_900303255.1 Lesueurigobius sanzi
GTCATCATCATCAGTATGACAGTTGGCCATTGACCCCCATTCATTTACATATAATAACAATGTAGCCGCTGGCGCGGCTATAACATATTATGCGTTTTCACAAAGCTTTCAATGAGACATACGCATCGATATGAGTCGGAGGATTATGACCTCCGTAAAACAGTTGGGGGTACTCTTCCATTTTTTACCAGCGATACCAATTATGGGCCCCACATGACCATGAGTGTGACTGGGGGACAGCGCTTTGCGCTGTCTTTGTGCGCGTGACCTTAAGTTTGACTGGAGGACAGCGCTTCGCGCTGTATTCGTGCGCTCCGCGCCAGTGCGCTCCACAACCAATAGGCCCTTACGCCATATATGGGCGCTCGGGCCTAATAACAATATCTGTAGCGAAAACAATATAGCCTTTTGCAGGAAAACGACATATTATACATTTTCGGAAACGTTTCAACGTATGAGTCGGATGATGCGCGCTTGTCATCATCATCCGTAAGACAGTTGGCCATAGATTTCCATGCAATAACAATGTAGCCGCTGGCGCGGCTGTAACATATTATACGTTTTCACAAAGCTTTCGATGAGACGTACGCATCGATATGAGTCGGAGGATGAACAGTTGGGGGTAGTCTTCCATTTTTTCCCAGCGATACCAATTATGGGCCCACATGACTATGAGTTTGACTGGGGGACAGCGTTTCGTGCTGTCTTTGTGCACGTGAGCTTAAGTTTGCCTGGAGGACAGAGCTTCGCCTTGGTCAGTGCACTCCGCGCACTGCGTTGCGATACCAATAGGCCCTTATGCCATATATGGGTGCTCGGGCCTAACAAAGAATTAAATTCCTTACGATAATAATAGTGCCCCTCCCTTGGGAAAAATGAGCTCTATATTTTTGGAAAGGGCGCACGCATTCTAATGATATGGCAGGGGTCCTGGGTCACTGGGCGCACTTTGTGCCCGTCTAGTCCGCGTGTCCAACGTTGCATTTTCTACGTTGGACACGTGCGCAAAACGCGTGACACTCAGCACTCCGCTTCGCTCCGCACACTCCCGTACAGTCACAACGTTAGATTTTCTATGGGCCATGGGCGTGCACGTCTTGTTGTGAGTCTGCATGAGAGTATGTTGGAGTGGAGGCGAGCGCTCCGCGCTCGATTAGTGCGTTGCACCCGGCTTCGCCTCACACTACTCCTTTTCCACGCTGGCCTTCAGTTATAATAACCCATTCGCCTGCCTGGTGGCGCTCGGGCCTTAAAAAATGTAAATATAATTTAGTCAAACTCATGGTCATGTGTTTTACGGAGGTCATCATCCTCCGACTCATATCGATGCGTAGGTCTCATTGAAAGCTTTGTGAAAACGTATAATATGTTATAGCCGCGCCAGCGGCTACATTGTTATTACATGTAAATGAATGGGGGTCTGGAATTTGGCCAGACGATTCGAAGTCACTTTTTTTGCATTCATGTGCATTTTAGAAAATAAATTATATTTTCAGCTTGTCCTTTAGCCATCTGTGCTTTTATAATTTATAAAAATCACATGCCTCTGCGATTTGCAATTTGGGGGTTTTAAAAATTATGTATGTAGGCATTAAAACTAGAGATGCATGCACCGATCCAGCTTTTTTGCCGATACCTATACCGATACGTGGGGTTTGAATATCTACCGATACCAACCGATACTGTGAGATTTTCACAAAAGTAGGTTTGTAGATGACATATTTGTTATTTTTGCAGCGAAGTTGTAATGAGTGAAAAAGTGACTGGTCCTTGTTACATTAAATCAGGCATGTCCAAAGTGCAGCCCGGGGGCCAAATGCGGCCCTCGGACCAATTTTTGGTGGCCATCAAGCCTCTTCATCACCAGAGATGGTACTTTTAACTGCAATCTCACTAATTCCACACCATTTAAAACCTCAAAAACTAACATTTTTTGTGAGACAGAGTTGGCATTATGGCTCCAAACCTAAATAAAATGTGCTTCAAACCTCTCTTAAATACACCTATAGTTGAATGTTTGAATGCACAATCTGTGGCCCTTCATGTCAATATGCGGCCCCCGGTGAAAAAAATTGGACACCCCTGCATTAAATGGACATCTTCCAACATACAGTGATCTGATCATTATAAATATGTTATATCAGTGATTCTGTCACAGTATTTCTCAAACTAAAATGAAAACACTAGTGGCCAATAATTAGTCTATTTCACTAGTTTAGGTTTGACTCATAGCTTAAGATGAGAGTCATAGCTTCAGTCCCAGCCTTCACCGGTTGAAGTTAGCATTAGCATATTGCTGCTAACTGCAGTATGCTAATAAGCCACAACAGGACATCATTTTTTAGGTGTAGTTTATAATCGCTAATTTTAGTTAAATTTAATTTCTCTTGCTCACTTCCTGCCTCCAGCTGATGTCACTGCTGATGTAAGCAGTGAAAGGATCTATTAAATTCCATACTTAAGTTGGTGAAAGTATCTCTTCAGTATACCTGATACCTGATATTGTAATTTTTACGGACTCAGCTCCAATACCAGTATCGGATCTGTGCATCCCTAATTAAAACGGGATTAAAAAACATTACATTTGATTTTGTGCTACCTGTACAAACCCTGAAATAACATAAAGGAGATTTTATTCTTTGCAAAGGATAGATAATTATTTCACATAGTTTGCGATTTTTAACCATTCAAACTGCAATTTCATTTAGATGGTGATTAATGGACCATTCATCCATCATAATTTTAGTCAAAGTAATATTTTTGCTGACTAAAATTAGACTAAAACAAAATTAAGGTTGGGTAATGAGATCATGACTAAAATGTCCAGATATTTTCGTTGACAAAATAAAAATGAAAAATGATCCAAACTTCAGTGACTCCTATCATTTAAATTCACTGCCAAAGGAACATGTCTGCGCTTTGTTCATGTGGGAGATGCTCCATGAAGCAAAGAATATTATGTTATTAAGTGTGTTTGAATACAATAATACACTGTAAATGTAAAGTTTACTCATCGTCAACTCATTTTACGTGGAATTTTTAGTGACAAAATTTAGACTAAAACTAACAAGATTTTTTTGACTAAATCTTGACTAAAATTAAATTCCATTTTCATCAAAAGACTAAAACTAAATGAAAATTGAACTGTCTTTGACTTGGACGACTGCAAGCGTAACCAACAGAAGATGAATGATTTTGGTGGCAGAGGTCACGCTGATCTCAGACCTGTCCGACTCATCTTCTCCCCGCTGCCCCAGAGTTAAATTTCCATCTCCGTTTGCTCCAACTCACCCTTGATGCTTTTGAAACCGGACACTTCTCCTAATCTAAGTCCTACACATTAACGGCGAGTGCAAAAAAACAGACTAGGGATTTGGTTTCTGTAAAATAAACAGGCATTTTATTATAGCTTTTATGTAATAGATACTTTTGTAAAATGGTGAAATGTTGCTGAGGATTTTCTTCTGTTTTCTTTCTTTTTAGAAGTGTGCCAGGAAGGAGGAAGCGGACAGCAGGGACCTGGACCAGAGGAAGACTCTACAGACTCAAAGTGTTGTCAAAAATGCTGATGAAAACGACGAGTTTGAAAAGCAGAGGACGGCGGCCATTGCTGAAGTGGCAAAAACCAAAGAGGTTTGCGCACAACTAGTTAATTTTTATCATTATCCCAGATGTAGGTGTCTCATATTGTGGATTAGGCCTACACAATATGACAAAAATTGCAATATTTGACAACTGTAATATTGCCGTTTTATATCAGAAAAAAAAAAGTCATTTGTGTCAAAACGACACTGCACCAAATCATGGCTAAAATTCAACTAAATTGGGAAAATCCTGACTTAAATTGAACTTTTGCATGTTATGACCTACCATGTGTATTCGTTTGGGTTGTGTGAGATAAAATTACAGCCCTATTGTGGAAATGTTTGCTATATGTTTTGTCTAACTTTTCTATGAGACAACCCACTTTCTAAACTTTTATCCTTAAAATAATTGTGTGCATTTTTTCTAAAGTTTCTATACCAAGAACTTTTTCCAAAACATTTATGAAACAACTCTTTTGAGACTGTTCGTGCACCCATCTGTTGCTCCTTTGTTAGGGTCCTCGTACATTTGGCGGAGGTGGGAATGCAGGCGGTAATTTATCCACCACTTCTACCTCCTCTCGGAGTCGAGACTCATTCCAACAGCGGAGACGAGAAGACAAACCAGAACGATCCGATGGCAACTACAGAGAACTGGTGAGACTGACAATAATGTAGTTTTTATTTAGTTTGTTTCCTGATTACCTTCGGAGCAGCTCCACAGCACCTGTCTCACTTTAAAATTCACGTTTGGAATTTTTAATAGTAAGTGAGGAGATTATTTACCCTACCGTTCAAAAAATTTGGGGCCACTTTTTTATGTAGAGATGCACTGCTCCAACTTTTTGCTTCTGATGACGATACTGACACTTGGGGTTCTGAGTAGAGTAGACTTACCACGCGCAGACCTGCCAACATGTACGCGTTTTGCGTAACGGGCACGCATTTTGACCTCCTAGTACGCTTGTACGATTCCATGTTCTACACTACGCATATATCGTTTGATCTCGCCTTTCGTCAGTTTCAGTGAATTTGTCACTGAAGTTGATTGTGCCGCTGAGCTACAGAGCCTTTTCACAAGATTTTTGAGGCTTGTAGACAACTCTAACTTGTACGGCACAACATGCCTCTCAACTGTCCCTCCTCCACAGCCCGCGCATAAAAGGTGATCGTTAACACAGCGCAGCTAAATGAAATCCTCTCCGTAGCCTTTATTAAGTCAAACAAAGCTGGCGCGAGTGGAAACAACCCCAACTGCCCCCCAGCCCGTGGTACAGACCCACAGATTACGAAAGAAAGTTTTGACCGTGTGGTCAAAACTTCGGACCCCCCACCAAGAGGTCCCTCTCCCAACATAGTCTCTTTGAATTTGGTAGGAACCACAGGAAAACCACAAATTTCCTTGACAGTTATCGGGAAAGATGGCCTTGCCTCAACATACTTGGTTTCGCTGTGCGCGCGGTGCAATTGCACCGAGGCGTTGTACTCATAACATTTTTTCAAGGTTGGCACGTCTGCACGCGCATGCATGTTAAGACTACTCATTTTGCTGAGGGAGATCTTTGGACAAAGATCCAAACATCCTACACTTCAACTACGAGTACAGATGAAGACTGAGGAAACTTTGCCTACGATGGACAACCTACACAGTATTTCTCAAACTAAAATGCAAACACTAGTGGCCAATATTATCACTACACTACTTTAGGTGTGACTCGGTCATAGTTCGAAACATTTCTGTAGCATTAGCATACTGTTGCTAACTGCAGTATTTTGGGCGGCGATCAATAGTACCATTGCGCAGTGTAAAACTAATTAAATGACTGACTTCTACAGGTTAAGTTCTTACAATTGACACACAGCATGTCCATCCATCCATCCTCTTCCGCTTATCCGTTGCCGGGTCGCGGGGGCAGCAGTCCTAACCACCTGGATCACATTGCACCCCAGTCCCTTATGGCTCCTCCTGCAGGTGATGGGTCCACGGGAGGCTTCTGAACCGCTCTTGGTCTGACCTGACACCAGTATCAGATCAGTGCATTCCTATTTTTATGTATTGGTTTTCTTTGTTTTCAAGACTATTTACACTGTAGATTGTCACTGAAGGCATTCATTTGTGAATGAACACGTACAAAATTATGTTTTAAACAAAAAAAAGTTATTGAAAATCTTCCTTCTTTTAAAATCTTTGAAGGAGTCATGCATGGTTTCATTTCGTCACGTCTGGACTACTGTAATACTCTTTACTCCAAAAAACATGATCACATTTCACCAATTCTTGAGTCTTTGCACTGGCTTCCTGTTCATTTTAGAATTGATTTTAAGATTTTATTGATTGTTTTTAAAGCTTTGAATGGACTGGCCCCTCAGTACATCACGGACCTTATCCAAATTTACAGTCCTGCGCTCGCTCTGACGTCCGAGGGCCTGTCTCAGCTCGTGGTGCCTAAGGCGAGACTTAAACCCAGGGCAGACAGGGCCTTCTCTGTGGTCGGCCCTAAGCTCTGGAACGCTCTGCCCCTCCATGTTCAAACTGCTCCCACATTAGAGTGTTATAAGTCTCTTCTTAAGACACACTTTTATTCTCTGGCTTTTAACACGGTGTGAGTTGACCTCCAGTCAACTCACACCAGTTGTATGTGTTTATTTTTTATTGATTTTTAGATGATTATTTATTTCTATTTGTTTTATTGTTTTATTACTTATTTTATTATTGGTGCAACTACTTTAAGATGTTCTTAGATTGTTTTAATTAATTTTGTGCAGCACTTTGGAACTGTAAAGTTAGTTAAATGTGCTATAGAAAGTGGATTGGATTGAAATATCATTTTTTGCTTTGATTTGCTTTGACATTGCACACTTTTGACATTTTCTCAATAAGATGTAATCACCAGAAATGGTTTTCACTTCAGACTCTTGACCATTTCAGGTCACAAAACTCACTGAGAAAATGCCAAGAATAAGTGGCTATTTAGAAGAATCTAAAATATAAAACCTACTTTGAGTTATTTCAACCTTTTTCGTTTCATACATAGTTATACGTATATCATCTCATTCTTCAATGAGAATCATACAATGTAAAAATGTCTTGAAAACAAAGGGAAAGCAACATAAACGCATAAAGAAATGACCCTTTTAGACAGCAGTGTATGTCCAGAATGCATGGGAGAGAACTGTGGAGTGGTGTTACCAAACTGTTCTTTTCTGGCAAACCATTTCTTTTGCCGCTGATTCCTCTTGACCCACTGCATTCACCTACGCATAATTCAAGCCTTCAGACAGCAGCAGTTCACAGACTTAGTATTGCAGGAGAGCACATGTTTGCCACTATCCCCCGTAGAATGAGTGGGACAAACACAAGGAATAAACCCTCAAAATACGGTACATGTTATAAGCTTGTAAGCCTCTCAGTCGTCCAGGAGATCTTCATCATAGTGAGACTTGAATCGTCAACTGGACTGGGTTGATTGAGCGGAGGACGTTTCGCTTCTATCGACAGAAGCTTCTTTGCTCTTGTGGTCAGAAAGTGTGACGTTTTATGAAAAATGTATAAAGAGAACTCAAAATTGAACTGTACCATAAGTAGGGGTGTGGCAATGTATGGATTTACTGATATGTTACGATATTTTGTAGCACGATACGATACCAATAGACTCTTTCATTGTTTGTAAACATTCCGGGCTTAGCTGGAGGCGGAAAACTAGATCCCTATCTATTTACATTGCAGCTGTTGTCATAGTAATGATAAACAAATGTCTAGCTGTTGTGGTAAACATCAGATAAAACCTTATTTTATCGTATCAAATGTCGTTCCCCTTGTTCTTGCACCTTAAGCCACAACAGGACCACATTTTTTAGTTGTAGTTTCACACTTATAATCACTAGTTTTAGTTTAATCTTATTTCTCTTGCTCACTTCCTGCCTCCAGCTGATGTCACTGATGATGTAAGCAGCGAAAGGGTCTATGCTTTCTATGCTAATATCGATACTTGTTATGACGTCATGCATATTAATGAGGCTCCGGTGCTTTCACAGTAAATAGAGGCCAGTAACGGTCAATAATACGGTCAGGACAGTAGGGGGCAGCACCACCATTTTAAGAACTTTGGCCAAACACTGTCACACAAATAAATAACTTTTAATGATAGTTTTTATAATCATAAATAAGATTATCTTGTGGTTAAATTCCTCGTTTTGGAAACCAGTACAGTACATAAGATGTAGAGAAGGTGAGTGCTTCGTGGGTAGAGAGTTATGCCCATGTCCGGTGCTCTTCAGGATTGGAGCCAGGAGTCCATAAATAGATAAAAAGATCATCCGAATCATTCCTTTATTGGAAAGAAAAGGGACAAGCCGACGTGTTAAGGTCACGTGCAACCTTCTTCTGGGCCCAGTGCAGCACATGTTTGTGTATTTAAATGTTAATGAAGTTGTCTGTCACTATTTAAGAAAAAATGAACAATGCATATTAAAACAAATATAAATCATGAACAAATATAGAGCATGAGGTTGTTTATAAAGGAAAAATGTTGAAAAAGAGTGGTATGTTTTTATTTTACTTGATGCAAACATGTGAAGAGCTAATCGGATAACGGAGGACAGACATTGCAGAGGGTTAGTGCTTTGGCCCATTATTATGATTAAATCTTTTCTTATTGTGTCATTCTCAAAAATGTAATTTGTTCACATTTTGTACTGCATAGTCAATGCCCAGCATAATCAAGTTCAATTCCGTCTTTATGCTCGGCTGGAACACAAGTAGCACTCAGACATGTAACAAAAGTATTCCCATTACGTATAGTCCATTGCGAGGAAGTATTTTAAGTGCCCTTATTAGTCCAGGAAGCTCAAGTCTAGTCTTTTCTTCACAGTTTTCTTTTTTTGCCATGTTTTGTCCTTGTGTCTTTGTGCTCAGGTGGACGAGCGTGCCCTGAGAGACATCATGGAGATGGGCTTTAACAGGGAGGCCGCGCGGCAGGCCCTGATGGACAATAACAACAACCTGGAGGTGGCACTTAACAGCCTCCTGACCGGGTCGTGTGGCAGCCGCGCCGACCCCACTCCTTCCGAATCTAACAAGTTTCAGCCGAGAGGTCAGCGCGCTACAGCGACAGCGGACACAAACACACAAACACACAAACAGCACACACAAATTCTGGTTCTTTTGACCCCTAGACAAATGCAGCGTGGCCTCGGACGCACCTTGTTCACACTGAGTGGGGAGGTGGGGGGAGGGCTGCAGGATGGGGTTTTTGAAATGCAGAGAAAATAGCTCTAAGGTGTTGCTTGTTTTCTCGCTTGTTTTAGCCCATTTACCACAGATTGCGTTCACGCTTTGCCATTTTACTGTGCTCACAGCAAAAGGTGTTTAGATGGGTATTGTTGTTTATCTGCAGCCATTGTTGTTTATTTCTGCGCTCATGGCCTGCCCGCTGCAACATTGTTTATCCTGCTAAACGGGCAACTACATTTTTACAGTTGTGCATTAAAAACGAGAGCAAACGGAAGCCGTTATACTTTCAGTTTCTGATTGTTTCATACTGTTAAATGGGTATTTGAATGTGTGATTTTGTTGGTTGTTTTGTAGCCAGGGGTAGAGGGAGAGGCCGGCCCAGAAATGATGATGGCGAGGAGGGAGGAGGAAGGCCATCTGGTCCAAGCACTTTATTTGACTTTTTGGAATCCAAGATGGGAAATCTCTCTGTTGAAGGTGAGTAAAACATTTATAGAAATGAGCTTGGCCTGTTCACTTTTTGATTCCTAATTTATTTTTTGTCATAGCTTCAAACAATGTAAGTTTGCATTGGCCACAAGTATATCCCCACCTCAACAAAACGCCAATGTAAAGCTATTGGCTTACAGAAAAGTCGTACATACTATTGAAAACATTTTTCAATAAATGAATAACAATGAGTACTATGATAATTCAGCACAATTGACTGACATTTTAAAATGGTGATTTGGTCTTGGCCCTACAGGTCTGTAGCCTTATAAATAATGATAATGGAGGGTTGCACTTGTATTGCACTTCACAAGCCTTGTTACCAGGGCCAAAGGCAGGATTTTAGAAATAGTGAGGAAGACCCTGTTTGGAAAATGTTGCAACCTAATAAATTTATTGCGAGGAGCGATGGTGTGCAGGATTTTCTTCTGTTTTAGAGAAATAGTGAGGTAAAAATATATTTTTGCGGGGGGTTTGGGTGTCCTCCCCCAGAATTTTTAAAAATTACACAGATTAATGTAATTTAGTGCAATCCATGACCATATTGTATTTTAATCAGTCTTGTTACACAATGATGAAAATTAGAACACCGGCTACTAGGGCAGGGCCATATGACCTAAGAACGATATCACGATATCACGATATAAAGAAGAAATATCACGATAACAATATACAGTATTTGATGATATAATTGTCAACGGATAAAATATTTCAAAATCCCAGCTTTACGCCTATTGGGAATTTTTTCTTTTAGCGGCATGCTAATTTCCTTGCCAATTTGATCTACTCAAGCAACATACATCCTTCAATTCGTTCCACATTTTAAGCAGCTGCCCCCAAAGCGTCCACAGTCAGTGTTTGTGCTGCTCTGAGTGGAGCTGAGCGTAGTGACCTCCGTCTGCCGCTGGTCCTGATTTCAGTCAAAATCAGCTGAGTGCGATATTCTAAACTCATACCCAGTGGCGTTCCAAGGGTGTCTTGGGGCCCCAAGCAAAAATCAATAGGGGGCCCTATAGATAATACTGATAATACTTATATATTTACATTGGTAGACATTACTATATATTAAATATACTGTATATAGGGAGAGGCTGCTATTGCAAGTAACACATTCTATCATAAATGTGCTTTTGTATTAATTAGCCCAGTGCTAATGATTCAGTTGTTGAGCAACAATTCAAAACCAAACCACAGTGAAAAAAAAAATCACTCAATTATTTGCATTGCAATAGTCATGCTATTAGCAAAACAATAGGCCAGAAACAATCCAAGCACAAAACACTGCAAGAGCTGCAGACCATCAACACCTCAGAGCAGTCCTTGAATATTATAGCAACAACTTGTTGGAACATTTGACAAATCAAGATTCAAGATTCAAGAGATTCAAGATTCAAGATTATTTATTTGTCAAACCATGCGAATGGTTCGAAATTATGTTTCTCTCATCCTTGATTGTGGAGCGGGGGAGGGGAAAGAGGGGAGGGAGGGGAGGGAGTTCAGCTTCCCGATGGCCCTGTGTACGAAACTGTTCCTCAGTCGACTGGAACTGACCCGTAGATTCCGCAGATTCTTACGTGTTCCCCGTCAGAAAGTCCAGCAGCCAGTTGCACAGTGATGTGTTGATCCCCAGATGGA
>OMNZ01085427.1:0-57485 GCA_900303255.1 Lesueurigobius sanzi
TATAGTCCAGTGGAGCTGTAGGAGTCTGTTAGAGAAGGAGCTCCTTTGCCCCTCTATAGTCCAGTGGAGCTGTAGGAGTCTGTTAGAGAAGGAGCTCCTTTGCTCCTCTATAGTCCGGTGGAGCTGTAGGAGTCTGTTAGAGAAGGAGCTCTTTGCTCCTCTATAGTCCGGTGGAGTGGATGTGCAGGATTGTCCATGATGGAGAGCAGTTTTTCCAGTGTCCTTCTCACTGTCATGAATGACTCCAGATGACCAGCCTTTCCAGCTTTACGGATCAGTTTGTCAATGCGGGAGATGTCCCTTTTTACATGAGGTTTTACTTACTACTTAGTGCTTTTTGACTCGCTACTTGACTAGGACTAACGATTATTTTAGTATTTTTTTACTAAAAAATCACTTTGACCAGTCCATTGACCATCGGACCTTATAAAGGTAAGGGCACTTACCTTTATAAGTTTGAGGTGGTGGGATTGATTCCCTGTGATGTTTCTTTCTCTCTTAACATGGGCCACACATGATCTGGGCCTGATGTATCTCCACAGTCAGCAGAGCGAGTAATACAAATTAAATGTATTAAATGACTCTTTGTTATACACTTTTTACACATTGCTTTTTTCAGCACCTGCTTTTTCTATATCTACTGCTCATGCGACACGCTGCTGCCTCTCTCCTGTGCACCTTTGGACTGTACCAACTTGTGCTAAGCCAGAAGGATGTTCTATGGTATCTCACAGGCATGATGTGAAAGTTATTTCGGTTTTTGACATTATTTGATAGATTTACATGAAAGAAAATGTTTGTGTAACATTAATGTCTGAAACGGCCCCAGTGTGTGTTATTAAATAATATGTTCTCTGGCGGCCGAAAAGTAATGCGGCCCATCAGGAAACGTCCTGACTCTCCCGATTACCAGCACACCCCTGCTCCAAAAGGTGCATGGAAAGTGTATTTTTAAATAAACCTTTTGCCACATAAAGTGACACTGTTAGGATCTTGATAGAGTAAACTTAAAGGGAATGTCTTTAGGATGCGCTTAGTACAAACTTCACAACATGCCTTTCCTCATTTGAAAGCACACTCTAGTATACAGTTTGGGATTGTGAAAGAGAGCGAGAGAGTCCTTTTATATGCATTTCCCACAGCATTGGAAAGGGACAGGATGCCAAAGGATATGTGGGGCTCATTCTGCTCATTAGACATGTACAGTATCTCATATCTGGGGACAAATAGAAGTAAAGTATTCCCTCTAGAGACAAAATATTTTTTTCATTAAAATACAAAATCTTGATGTAATTCTCTGAGTCTATGTATATACCAGACATATTTAATTGATTAATAAATAGTATTTACTTTCTGATTCGTCGATGTTGTTTCATCCCTGTACTCGACCTTCTTCTGGTCAGAGATAAAATGTGGACTTTTTGTTTTTCCAGGGGCAATTTCACCTGCCAAGCCGCCACACATCAGGTATGTACACCTTATTGTTAAAACATTCCTTTCAGTGCAACCTTGACCTTAATATTCAAACCGCCACCTCCTGATCCCAAAGCTAAAAATATCACATTTCCACAACCTGCTTCTTGCTGTACTGGTTACATTTTTAACTGCATGCCTACTATCTTTTTCAGCGCACACGCCAGCCCTGATCCCAGCCTACATCCAGTGAGTGACCCCGAATGACCTACTTTTGTCCAAATGGTTTTGCTGTTATACTGTAGACTTGCTCTTAGAGGAACTTTATCGATCTGGAGGGGAAAGCACTTAGTCATTGTAGCTCAATAATACAATAAAGCTGCATAGAATAAGATAAGGATACAATGTAAATACCATTGTAGTGTGTTGCATAATAGGTACCAATATTCAGACGTGTATGCACTCAATTACAAAATATAAAGACGTACTGTATATTAAAATACATATTATGCAGTATTTACAAAGGAGTGGTATAGATGATGCGTTACAATATGGATAGAGGGGCATTGTCAGGAACGAGTGTAAAAGCATCAAGAGTGTTACATCTCCCGGCAGAGAAAAATCAGGATGATGTACGATACAGAAACTGTGAGTTATGGCTACAGCTGGGTAACGTTCTTTTTCTTACTTAAACTTAAAGGCCCTATACCTGATTTTTTCTTTCTTTCTCACTTTGTTAGCTTTCATTGTTTTGTAAAGTTAAAATTGTTAGTCGTGTTCAACCTCATTCCTGACTTTCTTAACACATTTCAAACATCCCAGTTGTTCACAGGGATGAGTTCATAAGCATGTTTCACAACTTTAAGGGTCACTTTTCAGGGTCACGGAAATGCTGACAGAAACTGGTCTATCAAGTTGATAGACGAATATGAATGCTTTATTGTTCACCAACGTGGAAAGTTGTCTTTGGTTTCACCTTAAAACACATAAAACACACATCCAGCAAATATCATATGGCACTACATTTCCTGTACAATTCGACACCAGAGTAATTTGTAAGATTAGAACAAAGGTAAAGGTCCTATTCCAGCAAAGCCTCATCAGGCCAAAAGACAACAGAATCAGAATAAGAATAGTCTTTATGGCCATTGTCTGAGATGATTCACAGACTAGGAATTGTCTTCGATGTGCTCATGAAACAAAAACATAAACTTGTAATGATGATAAATAATAAACTATAAACTATAAGGGAATGCATAAAAATAGAATAAATGGGGAAAGCAAATTTAACATTTTATAACAGTATGTTTTCCACAAATAGCACAGTAGTTAGCGCTTGCGCTTCACAGCTACAGTACAAGTTCCTACAGTACAAGTTCCCATGTTCAGACGGGGCCTTTCTGTGTGGAGTTTGCATGCTCTCCTCGTGTCTGCTTAGGTTTCCTCCGGGTACAATAGATCAGGATGAACGAAAGTGTGTTTGTGAATACGAGTGTGGAACTACGGATGGAAATTAGCCCGAGGCTGCAATCTGGAGTGGTGTATTTACATGCATGGTTCTCCTGTGTGTTCATTAACATGCACTGTCCCAACCAAATAAACATTGTCTGAGGACAAAACTAATTTTGTTCCACTGGCCTTTAAACAACACCCTTTTTAATTTTTTTTTATACTAGTAATAAACGAGGCTTTTTTCGTTACCTGTATTCTATTCTCCCACTGACGGGGCACCAGTGGCTCAGTGATTAAAGCGTGTGTTTACAGATCCAAAGATCTGTGCGTACTGTTATTGTGCCCTTGGGCAGGACACTCTTCCACCAGTGGCTGTATAATCATGTAGTGCTTTGCTTTGAAAACCTTGTCAAGCATGTAAAGCACAACACAAATGTCTGTTATTCTTTTTATGACGAGCATGATTACATCTTACCTTTGCTTGGTTTTCAGTACCAGCGCAACATTCCCATCGGTCCTGATTCATGGCACATAACTCATCCAGCGCTCACACCGCCTGTTTACCTGCAGCCCTCCGGACACACTCCTCCACACAGGTACAAGCTACTGTTTATAATCCATGACATTTGAGGGAATCCATTTGAGGGCCGAGAGTCTAAAGGGCCGTGTGCCATTATGGAAACTACAGCACTCTATTCTACAGCTGACAAGCAAAAACAAACTTTTAATTGACTTCACTCAATTCAAAGTGTTGTAAATGTTGATGTCAAAAAACATTTTCACAGCCATTATTATGTGAAATGGTTCATTTTTATTTGAGTCCTTTTCAACCTTTTTTCTGAGTAGGATTCACTCAGTTACATGTATTTGAGGCCTACATCCTATGATTTTGTTTTAGCATATACAGTATTATTTATCATTCACTCTCAAACCACAAATACAATGATTATCACTGCTACTCTCACTCATACACCAGTGTACACAGGCACTTGAGGTAAGGCAGGTGAAGTGTTTTGACCACTCTACCACCCGAGCCACTGTTTCCCCATGTCAGCAGTTAATAAACCATTTAAATTGAACTTGCTTCGCGCCCTTTCGACTCTCAGCCCTCGCACTACTTCATAGCACCCATGTCGTCGAATCAGATCGCCGTCCTCATGTGTCTTCGTCTTGTTTGTGTGTCCATACCTGGCTGTTCACTGCATTCAGAAAATCACTGGACGCTTCTTCCTCTTGGAGCCCTGCGTCCGCTCGGCCCCCCGTGCCTCCCGTGAGAACCAGCAGCATCCTGAAGTCCGTCAGCGTCGTTCACAGAGACAAGCTCATGACTGCACTTTGATATCGGCTTTAAAGGCCTATGTACACTTAGACACTTTTAGAGACTTCTGAATGTGCCCCCAAAGAGAAACGCCCTGTGGAAGGAAAGCTATGCAACAAAAGTGCCTTTGCATAACCGCCTGCCTACGAGTGGCTGATATGGACAGAAATGAAAAGCAATATTTTTGGGGAACTGGTCCGATAATTATAATCAAACTCTGTTTTCCAAGCCATCTGAAATGTACTAAATGTATGTTTAAAAGTTCTGTGTCTGTAAAATGAATCAGAACATTTCCTAAGACGCCACTTTTGCCTTCAGCTGCCTCTTCTAAGCTCTTTGGTTAGAGTCTAAACACTTGATATTGAAAGTTTACCCAAAGGATTTCCCTATTATCTTATTGACTCTACAGTATATCACCCATCTTCTTGCAAGGGCCCTTCTCCTCATGTGTCCATCATCACAACTCTCCAAACATGGACATCAAAGCCATATTCACTTTGTGCCTGTTTTGTTTGCATGAGGACATTTGACATGATGTTTGCTGCTTGATCATGTGTTTTATTTTGTCTGTCACTTCTGTGCCTCTCAGAAATTTGACTTTTCCAATGTTGCGTTCACATTACAATATGAGTCTCCCAAGTTTCAGCTTTTAGGCAGGGGCCAGGAAAAGAACTTGGAACACAAACTCGCCAAATTTCTTGTGGCTTCATAAAGTCCTAAAGCTATTAGCCACTAGTTGTGAAAAAATAATTTCACTTCAATTAATTGCTAACAGAGAAGACGCTGTTATGGCATTTTTGTTTGATGTGATTAGGTCATGTACAGTTGTGGCCAAAGGTTTTCTGTCAGGGTATATAAACTTAAGCATTTCATAGAATATAAATTATTACACAATAACCCAGTGGTGCCCAAAGTGGGGCCCGGGGGATAAATTCGGCCCTCCAAGGGGTTTCATTGAGATAATGCTGAGATTGTAAGCAGTATCTACAGTGCAAAAAAACAAATCTAAAAATAAGATAAATTTAATTTAGACAAGATAATTTGACCTTGATTCAAGCAGGTAAATAAATGTATTAGAATAAAAAAGGTATATTGCACATAAAATAAGAGTAAATATCTTTCATTACTTAAAAATCTGGAAATACATTCAATTTTACTTGAAAAAATAACAATCTATTTCTATTGACATTTTTTTTACTTGGCAAGTCACAGAAATATTCTTAAATCCAGAAACTTTCACTTATTCAGATGTCGTTTTTTGCACAGTATTTTGATTAACTTGACTGAATATACTATTACTAGTTACTAAGGACTTAAACAGCATGTCCTTCTCAATAGCACAGTTATTAAAGGGTATTTAGCTGGTTGAATTGGATCTTTCTTCATGTAAAAACCGTATTACATTTGGCCCTCCGTGTAAAATACTTTTGGCCCTCCGTGTAAAATACTTTGGGCACCCCTGCAATAACCTTTATTTCACTTGTGGTTTGTGATTGCATGAAGCTATTTATTGTCAAAAACCTGTTTATTTACGCTTTTCAACTAGAGAAACTAGCCAAATCCCTGATCAGTTTACATATTGTGCATCTTGAAACAAACACATTTTTTCAGAGAGTCCTGTATTTCAGCTGAAGTGAGTTTTTCTTTGCTCCTGAACAATTCCTGGCAGTTGTTGAAAGGCATGTAAACGTTAGATCAGGGACATTTGAGTAGTTTTGTTTCATTATGATTTCAAAAGAGTAAACTCAGTTCCCTCTGACAATAAATGGCTTCACACAACCACTAACCATGAGTGGAAAAAAATTGTTTCATCATTCATATTCTATGAAAAATGGCCAAAAGATTAAAAAAGGGTATGTAAACTTATGGCCACAACTGTACAGAGATATCAACCATAACCCAGGTCAAAATATCGTTCTACCATTTCTAAGCTGTTGATGTGTCACGTGGACGCAACTTGAAATGGGTCAAAGGTAAAAACAGTTCATTGTGTGGTTTAGGGACTATGCTCATAAAATGTAAGCTATAGTGATAGAAATGTAGGATGACTCTGTTTGTGAGATTTTGTTTACAACTTCTGGAATAGTTAAATGTTTACTTCAAATGCATAATGCTGCGACGGTGCCTTCGAATAAAACAGCACATAAAGGGAAAGCTCGCGTCTTGATATCATGTACAAGAAAGTTTGTGTTTGCATTTTGTCCGATTTGCGGGAGTGCTCTGCTTCCAGCTTCCCTTTGAGCGGTCCCAGCTCGGGCCTTCAGTTCAGCGAAGAGGAAAACAAAACATCATTTTCCGGGAAAGCCCATCGGAATCACCGGCGACACACGCACAGCCAGGACACGCTCTGCCACACGCACCACAGACACAGTGAGTAGCTCGTCATTGCACACGCCCAGACAGACGTGGACATGTGCTAACAACAGTCCATGTGGAAGCTTTAAAGTGAGCACACGTCATGTTATGGGCGTGTTGCATCTGGTTTACCATTAGAAACTATTAATATTATGAATGGAGCAAATATGTGATGTAATTAAGTGTGTTTAAATGTGGCCTTTATGCGTCTATGTAAGAAAGAATCTGCACCACTTTAGCACACACTATTTGGCAAACGCTTGGCCCCAAGTGCTCCACCATAAAAGCTTTCAAAGGTAGCCAACCCACTACTTTTAATTAAATTCAATATAGCTGTGTAGGGCTGCATGATTTTGACAAAAAACCTAATTGAGATTTTTCAGACAGAAATGATTGCGATTCGATTTGCGATTTTAATATTTTTTCATTCAATTCAGTATTGTCTAAGCATGGGATGACATGAAAATTTTGTCTCACAATTTCTCACAAAATTCACAATATTATCACAGTAATTATCTGCCGTAGTTGAAGTGACTTCTTGTTAGGGTGACAAGACGTCCCAGTTTACCCGGGACAGTCCCAGTTTTGAGCCCTCTGCCCCAGTTTTGAGCCCTCTGCCCCAGTTTTGAGCCCTCTGCCCCAGTTGTCCCTGTTTTTTTCATGTCCAAAGCAGCGTATTTAAGAAAAATGACAAAAAACATGAGAAAAATGCTGAAACAATGTGAGAAAAACGCATTATGACAAAATTACAAATAAAATGATGAAAAATGTGAAGAAAATGACAAAAAAAAAACGCAAGAAAAAATAAATAAATAATGAAAACGTGAGAAAATTGAAAAAAAAAAAAAAAAAAAAAAAGCTGACAAATGACCAAAGCAGCATATTTACTTGATACTTCATGACTTTTGTCCCAGTTTTGAATGTGAAAAATCTGGGCACCCCACTTGTTCAACTGTCTTCTGAAGTGATGATGCAAATTATGAAAAAAAAAATGCTGCAATCAACTAATCATGCCGTCTTTTCATCGCTGTTACCAATATTATTGTTTATTGTCACAGCCCTAATATTGTCAGCAAAATATACTTCTAAAACGGCTATTTTACATTGCAGTAGTACTAATTTAATACATTTCAGCTTCATGAAACGCTGGAGATGCAAGGCAGAAAAACCCCTCAGCCTTTAGGCTTAGCTAATTGCAGTATTTAAAATTGTGATGTCGATTGGATATGGATTAATCTTGCAGCCCCAGCTGGACTAATGTCTGACTTTTGCTCAAACGTTTTTAAAAAGTTTGCAAAATTGGATTAAACTTGATAGGGGTCGACATTTATAGTCATACAATGGAAAAGTCCTGTATAACTGAGAGCTTACACAAGAAATATACAGAAAAGAATTGATAACAAAATTGGTTATTGTGTATTTTATAGATTTTTGTTTATTTAAATTCAATTTTTAATTTGCTTTTTGAGTCAAATATGTGGAACTAAAGGCTGTGGATTTATGCATCAGTTTCAGTGTGATGAAAAACAGAACATTTCTATTTGTGTATCGTACTTTTGTTTTCATTTGCCCAGACGTTTGATCTATAAATGTTTTGTAATTTGTCTGAAAGCCACAAACGGACAGAGACGATCAATTGAAAACCAGCGTTAGTGCTGCGTAATGGAGACAAACCACCGCAATCAAGTAATGCACACAATTGCTCTGTTTTGCATCATCAAGTCGGAGCAAGGAGAGAGGTTAGAAAAATCAAAAGCCATGTCAACAATGTCTAATGCTGGTGTTATGATTATTACAATTATTTGATATTTTGACATGAAAATGGGAAATCCTTAAAAGGCTTACAGATTTATGCAACTTTTTTGATCTTTTAATTGTGACGTTCCTTCATCAAAAACGTAGCCAAGCTGTGTTTTCTTTTATTCATGTTTGAGATATCGGTTTATCTACTCAAGAAAGACCTCAAATCCATACTCCTTTTTGATTTAAAGTCTTTGCAACTTAGACATAATTGTTCTGCTCAAATCTTCTACACTGTCTTTTTATATAGGGGGCAGTATATTGTTTTGTTTTGTATGTTTCACTATGAGCCAACCAGTGGATTCACTAGGGATCATTTTCATTTTGAAAGACAAGGTTGCAAAAAAAAATCTGTTGTGAGCTATTTTTATCCTTCATGAATTAATCTCTCATGACATGCCTAGTATTATGTTTGTAAGAAAACACCGATTACAGGATAAATGATACAAATCTAAATATAATTTGTGAGCAGAATCATGGAACATGAATTTGGAATGTAAAACTCTTAAAAGATGACGATGGCTTGAAGGACAGCCTTCAAAATTCTCAGTGAATGTAACCTCTGGAGCCAACAGAAGAATAAAGGCATTTTCATTTGATCAGAAATATGGGCTGAATTGCTTCACATGAACTACAAATTGTAAAGTGTTCAAAGGTTTGAAAAGCCTGATAAAAAAAAGTGGTGGGTCGTACTCAAAAATGGGTGAGTAAGTTGGGGAACCATTTTCAGTGAATTGCAAGGCTTTCCCAGAGAATATTTACTGACTGAAGATGTTTTTGAGTCTGTTCTAAAGATTAGTGATTAGTGGATTTAATTATGATGTCAGCTTTATAGGCTTAAATCAACAATGATCTAGATGAAAATACTATATTTTACGTTTTTTTGGGGGTGTCATAGAGTGACACCAGTTGAGAACCACTGCTTTTAATTTATTCATTAAATAGGATACTACACAGTACTTTAGTGTCTCCAGTTTATGAATTAAACTTTCTTATTTCTATACATATTTTGATTTCCACATGTTTTTTCATATTTGCGAAAAACATGGAAATTGAACTGTGTTTTATTGTCCTAATAAGCTTCATTTTGACACCCATAGTACAACTTTGCCCTTAAGTGCTGTCTAGTCCACCCTGATTCCTCCATGATCATGTGTTCAGAGCACAGACCCGCTCCATGCGCTGTAGATGGACTGGACATCTCTCAGACTCTGCTCAAAGCTCTGGAGTCTGACAGCGACTCTCCTCCGTGGCCTTCGCTGCACATCAACATCAACAACAAGGTTATTACACCACAAATACACACTTGACCCATTGAACCTTTGTCCAGACTAGGTTTAATTGTTATAATTAAACCTGTTGTACTAAAAACTATATTTATGTGGTCCCTTCATGGGCCAGGGATCTCTTGAAGACATTCTAAGTCTCTGTCGAACACTTCCAAGTTAAATGAATATTAAAAGAAATGAATAATGATGACGACTCAGTTTAAGATCATATCTTTTTGAATTCACGGCCTTAACAATAGAATATTCAAGAATGTTTGCACAAATAAAACAGGAGTTCGTTCAAGGCCTATACCAGGGGCCTGCAACTTTTGGATCCAATGAGAAAATTCTTCATGAAACGAAATTCTGAATCTGTAAAACTTGTCACCAAATTTACTGCGAATATTACAATAAATATGAGGCCTGAACCAGAGCTAACCAATACTAAAACACTGCTACAATACATTAAGACTAAACAAGGACTCCTGCTTAGACCAGCACTAAATCATGTCCAAAACCAGTGCTTTTGTCCGACACGTGATTTTCAGTACATCTATTGTAATACAAACATTTCAGTGGAAACATGGATAAACTACACACTTATATAAAGTATATTATCAGTTACAGGTGGATGTGTTGCTTTACTGTACTGACTATAGAAAACACTTTTCAAACACGTGTTCCAGGGAGAGGAGAAGCCGCTGTGTGAAAAGTCTCTGCACATGCCCGCCTCTCCCGCTGCGCTGTCCGACCAACATCAGAGCAACATCCTCAAGGCCCAGATGGAGGCTGTGTTCAAGGTCAGGATCAAGGATGGGAATTTATATAAAGAGCTGCCATAGTTGAAAGTAGGGTGACCACCACTCCAAAAAGTGTTAAAAGTGGGACAAGTGCAATAGAGTCAAGATTATGTAATATAACTTACAGAGACTGAGATTTTGAACTTATTATTTGAATGCACACAGTTCATTTGCGATAAGGTTTGGGTAGCAGTATTTTACTAATGGACACTCAAAAATGTTACACAACAATAATAATAAGCTGTACAGTAAAGTCCATAATTATTAATAAACAATTATACACAAATGGTCAAAATGGAGTGGGAAGAAGTTCTCTTGTAGTGACATTTCAACATTTTTCATTAAAGGAGGCTCCATCAACACCTCAAGCAAAGAGCTCGAGTGAAACCTTCAGCGACCGGTGAGTTCATCCTGTATCGGTTAAGTTGTAATTGAAAAGGAAAATCTGCCAAGTGAATCAAATCATTTTATCTCGATCTGCGATGTTCTTAGATATCAGAGCTCATCGCAAGACTCGGCCACGTCGAGTTTGACGGCGGACAGGACGCCGCAAAAACAGAGACTCAGTCCAGCCCCCGAGAGAAAGGAGCCCAAAGCAGATGCCAGCAGCCATCGCCGAAAACGACTGGTCAGGCAGTTCAGCTTGTAAGCATCTGTAGAGAGAGGTCAGGGGAGGCAGTGGTGGTCGAAGTACTAGTACAAGATACGACTTGTCAAATATTACTCCAATGAAAGTTGCCCAGTGAATATATGAATTTACAATACTTCTGAAGATATAGACAAATCTTTTCCTCTTGAGTGGACATGATAATCATATTAAATCAGACAAAAAACCAGAAGCGACCAACTTGTCTGCACTCTGTAAGTAATGAGTAACGATAGCTTACAAATGTAGTGGAGTAGAAAGTATTACATTTGTTTGTCAAACGAAGTGGTGTAAAAGTAATACGTTGTCGACAGAAATCCTACTCAAGTAAAGTACAGATCCTCAAAAAGTAAATGTACTTCATTCCTTCCCACCACTGTAAACTAGTCACATATTACTCCAATACGTAAAGTAAAAGTTGTCAAATAGAAAAAGTAGAAATGAACCAGGTCAAACATCTTATAATTAAGGTTAAGGTTAATTATGTAATATACGAATGCACCCAATATTATGGATTTAAAATGGTTCGTTAATAGCATTCACACTGTCTGTTTCCATAAGTAATCTTGAAGATGAAGATAATCTCCCAGAAGCCCTTGCTGCGATCACCTCTGAAAGCATGGCCAAGTCGAACTCGACCAACTCCCTGGACAGACAGATACAGCCGTCTATATACCCACAGGTAAAGCACTGGCTCGAATAAATTGGTTAAACCTTAGGCTTCTCAGACTCGGGGTCTGTTCTTGTACAATGTATACTGAATGCTTGTCCAACCAGAGTACAGTATACTGAATACGTTGATTTGCATTATATTTATATTTTATTTTATTTTCCTTTTCATTTTGTTTTGATCTTTTCTCTCTTAATGTCATACAATATGAAGCTGAAATTGAATACCGCAATGTATTCCTTTGATTTTAAGAAAGTAACTGTATTCTAAATCACTATATAGTATGTAACATACAGATCAAATTTACACATATACAGATCGAATTACAAAACGAGGTTCTAAACCGTGTGTTGTCTGTGCTGTGCATGTTTCTTCCAGGTGGAGAACATGCCAAGCCTAGAAGTGGGCAGTGCCTCCCCTCTGGCCTCTCCTCACCTGCCCCCCTCGTACTACCACAGCTCCTCTCCTCACCTGGGCCCCAGTCTCCCTGCACAGAACAACAGGTGACCCTTTTAATTGATGGGTACATAAAAAATGTCATACCTGTAGTGTAACGATTTAACAATTCACGGTACCTGAACAATACTTCTTCAATACTTTGCTATGATCAAGAACCATAAAATAGAACAGCCATGTGATTTGTTCCATAAAAGACTATTTATTTTTATTTTTCATTATTTATTTGAGCTGGAACAACCAAGTAACTTTCTTAAGTATTTTCTCAGGACCCACATGGCTTCAAAACGAAAAAATGAATGAATTTACCCTTTTGAAATCATAAAGAAACAGAAACTACTCAAATGTCCCTGGTCTAACATTTACATGACCTTCAACAACTGCCAGGAAAATTGTTCAGGAGCAAAGAAAAACTCACTTCAACTGAAATACGGCACTCTCTGACAAAATTGATGTTTGTTGCAAGATGCACAATATGTAAACTTTTGATCAGGGACATTTGGCTAGTTTCTCTAGTTGAAAAGCGTAAACAAACAGGTTTTTTGACAATAAATGGCTTCACGCAACCACTAACCATGAGTGAAATAAAGGTTTTTGTGTTATCATATTCTATGAAATGCATAATTTAAACTTTAGGCCACAACTGTATAATCTTTAAGTATAAGGAGGAATCAAACTGTTCCTGGAAGGTAATGTTAACAGGTTAATTGTATGCTTGATAGAAAAGCAAATGATTTTTCCACATTTATGATACATTCTGAAATTCTTCTTCAGTCTTTTTCCCCATCAATAAGCAGAGTCTGTTTTATATTGTATTTATGGCTTCTTCTGGTGACATACATTTTGCTTCGTCCTTTTTTAGCGCTGAAGAATCGCGAGTGGACAGAGAGAAGATCTTGCGAGCCCTTCTCATGACACAGCTCTGAAGTGCAGCGAGTCATGTGACCTCCATCAGCCGCAATTAACAAATTGTATACTTCAATCAGAATCTAAATTGAAAGTGTATATTTGCATTATATGTGTATATTCAGATATATTTACATTAAGACATAAAGATGTTATATTTGCACAATAATTTAGAATAACTTTATACACATACTCAACACCCACACTGTGCTGGCTTGTATTACAACCACTGATAAATGCAACTCATGTCTGGTGCTGCCTGCTGTTACTAACTCAATGCTTCTATGGCATTTATTTATTTATTTATTTCAATTGTGTACGCTATGTTTCATTTTTAAATTTTCATTCATTATAAATAGACGGAAAAACTACATTTAGGCAAGTACATAGGCAAAATTTAATATGAAACATTTACAGTTTTTGTCCAAGTGTTGTTGGGTTGGAACTATATATAACATATGTACACAAAGGGGTTTATTCCATCACTACTTCTCAACTGTGAAATGCTGTGAAAGCCATTATCTTTTTAAGCATTTTTATTGGCTTTAAAACATTCAGTGTGTGAGTAATCCATCGTATTGGCAGATGCAATATCACTCTAGCCACTAGGTGGGGACAGAACGTGGGTAACGTCAGTAAGCGGTCATTGGCAGCTCAACAATTGTGTTTATATAATACGTTTTAATCGTATTTCTGTTTTTGTTTTGGTATGAAAACAAAATGCCCATTACAAGTCTAGTAACTGCCAGTCTTTTTTCACTGAGACAGCCACTGTATGCTATAGGGGAGGGTCTTCAGTGTTGTCCAGGCCAGGCTGAGGGCCCCCAACTGTCTGAATTTTTAATTCTGCAGGATATTGCACTTGATAGTTTTATCAATAATTAAATGAGTGATCCGAGCCTAGTGTAAAGCATTATCATATAATATGTCAAATTAAATATCTAATTATTTTGTGACCCCCTTGGGGTCCCCATGGGGGCCCCCACATTGAAGACCCTGTATTGCACTGAACATTTCTGTGTTACTTTGTTTCTACCACTGTACCACACGTTTTAATAAACTCCTTAAATGAGAAGTAGCATCTCTGATCACTCCAGTCTCTGCTCTTACAGGGGAATGTGCCACAGGCCTCGCCCTTACAGCCTGTTTGTGTAGCACCTCTCCCGCCCTGTGAGGGAATGCAGCTGTTATAAAGGCTATTACTGCTTTATCTGCCTCCACACACCTACAGCCACGATGAGTCAACCTGTAATTGAATCCAACTTAGCTCCACTCTTCTGTGTGCTACATTGCACAAGATAAATAAGATGCTCTGGCAAGACGTTTACTACAACAACAGACAATATAACACTGTTTTACTGTACATTTTACTGTAATGTACAGTAAAACATCACATTGAGTTTCTGATTTTCAATATTAAACCATAATAAAAGGACTAAACAGCTGCTGATGTCATTGGTGCACTTCTATGTTTCGCTGTCAATTTCAGCATTCAAATTTCCTCCACTTCAGTGGTTCTCAACTCAACTGGTGCTGCCTCGGGACCCACCTTCAACCCATAGCTTATGACATTTTGCAGTTTGATCCTGCTAAAGTATCAAAATACAGCATGTCCCCACAGAATATACTGTATATATTTTTTTCATTCCGCAATGAAGATGTTCCTGTGACCCACTTCTCTGTGATCCACCTGTTGAAATTCACTAAAGAATATTTTGGTAACATTTGCTTCATCTGTTTCTATGATCAGATATTAGCACTGAATGATTTTACTTGTTCCTGAGACATACAGAACATTAAGTTATAACCTATACAACAGTGTCCAAATTTAGTTGGCTCTTGTAGAAAGTCTAAATAAAGAATACAACGTGAGCTTCACATTCAACATCATATTTTCATGATACCATCTGTTTCTTCTAGTTAAGTATTTTAGCTGCTTTGTTGTAAGTCACTATTGTTGCTCTACAGGTTTGGATGAGATAATACATGCATGTATAATGGGATCAGTTTGGGCGGGGTGCTGAATATTATGTTACACAATGCCACACTTGCCCTGAAGGGGTCTATGGCTTTGTCTTCCCCTCTCTCTTCCCCTTCCTGCAGCCCTTTCTTCCCTCCTCAGCTCAGTGAATAGTGTTCTCCTCTTCTGCAGAGGCTTCCACACAAGTGTCTCAGAGCTGTGAGCAGCGACAGATTTCTCACTTTGGTGCAACAAGACAATTTAGAATCTAGAAGTCACAATGAGCAGAGACCTCAATTGAGTCTTATCATACAGTAGGGCTGCACGATATTGAAAAAACCTGCGATACGGGCATGCAATATCGCGATAATGATATTGCGATACTTGGATAAACCGTTCCATTCAATGCAAACACATGTAATATCTTTTTCAGTAAATTGTGTCAAAAGAAGACTCCAAAAATCCTAAATCATAACCAAACAAAGGCCCAAAAGATTACTAAATTAGAAAAGTTATAACTGAAGTTCCATGCATGTTTGGTTTTGCCAATTTTTTTTTTTTTTTTTTACGATATATTGTGCAGCCCTACTACAGTATATATAAAACCTAGTAAGTTCAGAATGTTGACTGAGGTAGAGTAACCATTTCAGTATTGAATTACTCAGTACATGTATTGTTCCCAAATTAGTCTACAATGGGTTAATCCAGTAATTGTACAAATTTGAGCCATTTTAACCGACCTCCAGCTCGGCCCATGTACCGCAGTCTGAACAAACACAAAGGCACACAGTGGTAAAGTTGACATGTCACTTTATTGTTTGACAGGACGTCCTGAGCAGGTGGGTTTTAGTCGTTCAACATAAGGAATGCAAGCCCAACATGTTCCCTGTAAATTCACATACAGTTTTCTGTCCTTCATTATGCTTTACCTGCTCATCCTCTTCATTCTTAAAAACATCTACTCCAAGAGGCGGTTGAAGAATGGACTATACCACACTCCTAAACCTTTATGAATATTGAATCTGAATACTATGCAATTTGAGCTTTTCTCGTGTTTTCAATATCTTTTTAAAACTATTGTATTATTTTTATGGATATAATAAAATGGAAATAATTAACCTCTTAAGCACTAGGTCTTTTTCTCCAAAAATCATGTCTTTACATCCTAGGTGTACATGGTTAATCTTGGTGTCCACACATTTGGTAGAGCTTTGGGATGACGGTGGAAGTGAAATAAAAATAAATGATGTTTGACAATAAAATGAGGTTGCCATAGGTTTGAATGAATTTCCACCTGAAAAAAACACACACATTTTTCCGCAAAAAGGCCTTTTTTCTCCCTGTGGTGTAGGAAATAACAACAGAAATGGATAATCCCACATCAGCTGTCACTAATTTGCAACTTGGAATATTTTTCTGCATAAAACACGTAGGTTAGTAACTGTATCTGAAAAAAAAGTCCCCATTTTCGGGGACTCTAGGTCTTAAGAGGTTAAAAGAGGTCTGAAAAGTGAACCCACAGTCCAGTATTACTTTCTTTCCTGCGGTGAGAGCAAATGGGGCGAAGGAGGAAAGCACAGTACAAAGAACTGAGCTTTGCTGTCCCTTTTGAGTCACACAGTTCATGAAACCACTGCTGGCTCTTCCCGGGTGTCCGGTGACATGAGCTGATTTGAAGAATGTATCTCTGAGGTTATGTTACAGGGAACTGGGGTCGTCCTCTGTTTGGCTCCATAGTAATAAGAGACAAAGCAACATTGGCAACACACAACACATGCACAGGGCTTGACATTAGCGCTTAAGGTACAGTTCGTAGCCGCTGCGGGGAAACGTGTCCTTTGACCCATCAATGCCGCCAGGGAGACCTGTCAGAATCCTTCTCCAGATCTTGCGATACTGCGGGTTCATAGAGTCCGAGGTATGTAATCGGAGGATTAGCAGCTTTGGTTTTCAATATTTTTCTCTCAGTGACTGACTCCAATTTTACCAGTGGTTAACTAATAATTATTGAACAATAATCAATATAACCACATTAAAATTGTCTTTCCTTCAATAGAATTCTATAAAGTTTGAAGATCTTTTTTACATTTTGGGGATCCCAAGGTTGGGAATCACTGGATTGACCTAGTTTGCCTGCTTTAGGCACTTTTCCTCTAATTAGATGCTTAAAATGAAGCCCAAGAAGCTCTCCTGGTGCACTGGTATAGTATGTGTGTCATCAGAGTTTTTCAGCATTATCAGGATAATTAAGATGATCACATGCAACATTAGATATAATAAGTCTGGCTACTGAAAACTCAATTGGTATTTTTTAAAGGACAATTCGCAGTTACCACTGAGCAAAAGAGTTAATATCAGGCCCTGAACATTGACAGTCATTTGGCTGCATAAAAACAGGGCACAACGAGGCCATACAATACAGCTGTGACAAAGTCACAGTGTAACATAAGAGGATACTGCTAAAAGAGTTCATCATAGTTTTGATTAGCAGTGCATTGTGTTTGGCATCATGTAAACATCTTAGAGGTTACTAACTTCATGCACTAAAGCTTTTAATACAATCACATGTATAAAATCTGTATATAAAACAAACATCTATTAAACACACTCATGCCTATTCACTCTTTCATCACAGACTCACATGCGTACAATATACTTTGGTTCACTGAAAATGGTTAGCTCAGATGCTACAAGATTCTTCTCTAGTTTCAGCAAATATAATAACAGTAAAAAAATCTATAAAGCTTTAAAAAAACATACATTGTGCAATAAGGGACAATTGCTATTTGGCTAAGGCCATAATGATTTGGTATAAAATACAGTTATAATTTTAACATATAAATAAAACGCTATGGACTATTTAAAAAAACTAAAATACATAAAAAGTCTTTGACAAACAGGAGTGTCACATGACCTTTATGTGCGTTTAGTGTGTCCCTACAGCAGGGCCAGGTCCAAGAACTGCCCCGAGGGCTTGTTCACCAGAGGGAGTGGCATCACAGGGGCATCTCCTCCGTTGGACTGTCCAATCAGACTGCTGCTCAGGACTGAAACCTCTCCTGGACTCTGTAAGATACAGAAATGCTATCATAATTATTCACTAAAGCAAACACAATGAAACCATCACCCAAAAACCAAAAGGTCTCATTTGCCCCAAACCACCAAATACTCCAACACTCAGATCCATGAGGCCCACTTTCCTTTATTTACTATGGAAGTAAAATGTCCCAACAAAACATCCAAATAACACCAAGATGTAAGGACTGGCTTGCTGTTTCATAACATCTAATATAGTTTCCTGAAGCACCCTCGTGAACGACCAGTCAAGAACCAATGCATGCTACAATCTCCATCTACTGTTTGTCCCTTGATAGCACCATTAGCCAATCCTTACCTGCCACCTGCCTCAGACACCTTAGATACACACCCATTCTTTGGGCTGCGTAAGAAGTGTCCTGGACGGGTCCTGTGCATGCATAGGTGCGTGCACCAGAGGTTCTTCAGCTGCATACTGTAGTGTGAGCAAGCAACAAAACATGGGCTGAGTAACCGACTGAACGTGCTCAACTTGTTAAACGTTTGATGCATTTCAATTTAATTTTTATCACTAGAGCTGGTAATGCAAAATAAAATAAAAATCTACTTGCCATTTTTCTGACAAGAGCATTGTTAAAATAATACAGCAATCACCTGCATTTCAGAACATATCACTATAGAATTATTTTTACATAATAAGACATCATGGGCAGAGTTTATCGTTTACAATACCTAGACTAGAGCCTATGCAATTTGCAAACTGTAATCACTCTAAATTATTTTATTAATTTGTAATTAATCTTATAGTACACTATATATATGATATAGCCTAGTGTTCCCATGTAAAACCACACTAATCACTGTAAAATTGGTCATTTATCACTTTATAACAAGGGAAAATTCTTCACTCTCACTATCACAGCCTGAGCTCCTCAGAGTCAAGTCTGAGCAGGCTGCATGTGACAGAACAGGGAGAGGAGACAGGACCAACGAGTTTGATAGCCTCTGGGCAAACACAGTGGATGCCTCACACAACACACCCACTGAACAAGATTTGAATAAAAAGCTGCAGAGCAGAGGCACTTTGTGACCTACACAGAGAACTATGTTATCTTCATAGAACAAAACACAGGAAAGCCCCTTACCTGGTATCCCTGCACTGCATTAATAATGTCTTTAACTCCATTACTGGTGTACGGCAGGGCTGGCATGCGCACCAACCCCCCGGGAGAGGTCAGGGCCGAGGGGGAGGGGAAGAAGCCAAAGGTGGTGGGTGAGCCAGGTGGACTGAAGGAGACATACATTCAGTTACAGAATATAAAAGTGAAATAATATTATACAATTTAATTTAATTTGAATATGCTTTTATTATTAAATTAAATATTTAAACATCCAGAACATTTGAACAAATACTGCTATATAATGGAATGTATGGAAAACTGAAATATAAACTAATACAAGGATCACAAGCATTTCAACACAGGTTTGTAGAGGTCTAAAATACAGGCTTAGCAGGTTTTATACGTAGAACGACCCCTTAGTCTTAATATTTAGCTCATCGCCGAGGTAATTTTATTAACCTAAAAAATACTACTAGCATGTGCTGATTGTGACCAGTCAAATTGCTATTTTGGTTTAAAAGCAAATAGATTTGCAGGTCAAACAGAAACACTTGATAAGTCTTGATAATAATGGGCGTTGGTAGAATGTGACCTGCTTTGTTGATCTGAGAGAGAGCAAGGTCAGCAGTGTTTACCCAGGTTTCAGAGTTCAGTCATTAACGGCCCCCGTCCCAGAAATAAGACTATTGTGTTGACATATTAGTGACCTAAACATATACTCAATTATGACCATTGCTGTACGAAGACAACATGCATTTGAGTATATCTTACCTGGGGTAGTATGCAGAGTAGTTCATGTAGATCTGAGCAGAGGCAGGGTAGTAAGCGGGGGTAAGGGGCCGAGGGGCCAGGAGCACTTGACCAAAGGGAGGGTATAGAGCTGCTGCTGCCTCTGCCGTGAGAACCGGAGGAGCAGTGGCAAAAGGGTACGAAGGGGGAGACAAGCCTGGAGAATAAATAAATAAAAATATTTAGAAACAAATTAAGATACGGGTGACTCATTGAGATATATTATTTTTATGATTGGATTCAAAGAAAGAAAACGTGCAAACATGCATTTAAAAATAAATAATTTTGGAGGAAACCAAGCTATATTTGAAAATTTATAATATGGTATAATGAGTCCTTGACATACTACAAATCAATAAGCTGGCACCAGTATTTTTACAAATGCCCAATAGTTAATTACTACAGTAACAAGTGAAGCGTATTTTTGTACGCAGCAGAGCTCTGCCCACCTTCTCACAGCTCCCCTGATTGGATAAAGATAGGGGACAAACATAAGGCGTGTCAAACCCACAACCACCATTACAATCTGATAAGACTGGAGAGTTGTAAGCTGTTTTCAGTCTCATTGGGGAAAGCTGTTAGCTTACAGTTTTCCAACCCACTCAGATATGAATGTTAAAAAAAAAGGCATCACAGCACAAGTGAACATGCTTCATCTACAGATTTCTATAAAATGTTGTCCAGAAGGAACAGTTCAAAAGGCATGCAACATGACCAATGATTTATAATGAACACACACTAAATTATTATTTGGTTTAGATCAAAGTTTTCCAAAATTCTAGTTTAAGGAAGACCCAGCACTGCCCCAACGGCAGAGACCCACCTACCCTGCAGACCGAAGCACCCCAGCTCCCAGCAGCACTTACGTCTGGACTTACATGGCGGCGGGCTGAGCCCTGTCCCACGGCTCCTCTGTGTATATGTATGTGTGTGTGACAGCGAGCCGCCCATCAGCACCAGCCCCATCTCCTCCGCGCTGCAGGGGAACACCTCCACGTAGCGGCTGTGCGCCCCACGATGGCTACTCATCACCTGTTTGTGCAGCCGCTGAGAGGCCATGAGGGCCCGCTCTGCGGACATCAGCTGGATGAAGCAGTCGCCTGAGGGACGGCCCTACAGTAAATGGTACTAAATAAGTAATTGATGATATTGTAGAGCAGCACAAAGACAGTTCAAGTATGTACGTACCTGTTGGTTCAGAACCATGTGGACGCCATGGGGCCTAATGTCATGTAAAAACTCGCCCAGGAAAGTGAGGATGTCATCAATACTCGCTGTGTATGGCAAACCCCTGAGTCTCAGACAGTCCCTGCTGATTCCAGGAGGGGGCAGGAGAGGCATCGCAGGCAGCATTGACACTAGCGGAGCAGGGGCCACTGGGATCAAAGGCGCTGATGAGTACCGATTTAGCACCTGAAAAACAGTTAAAGACATTCTTTTAGAAATTAATCTTAAAACACAGTGCAGTACGTATAAATATAGATAAGCCCATGTAGTATTTGATTTGATGCAAGAGTGGAGCTGGCTCACTGCCAACCGGACACCAGCTGTTTGCATTGCTGTAGAGAGGTTAATTTACCTGGTTGTGGTGTCATACCTAAACTCATGCAGAGGGGGGAGGGGTTGTATATTTGTCAGAGATAAGATAGTTCATCCTGAAGCATTTACCATAGAGATGGACAATGGACAACAAACTGTATGTGCAGAAATTAAGCCTACTGACAGAGCATTCCTTGACTTAAGGAATAGATGGTGTAAATACATTTACAGTTATATCTACTGCTGAAATGGTCAAATATTTTAAAAGTCTTCACTCCGGATTAAAAAAAGAAACCTAGGTAATTAGATAGAGGGCACCATCTTATCCATAAGCCACACATACAGTATCTGTACACAGTGAATGTAAGCCCCGCTTTACCTGCTGGACTTCTGCTGCTGTGCTCTTGAACAGCTCGATGTACCTCCTGCCCAGGATCTCTTTGTGTTTTTTCAGAGCACCCTGGGCATGCTCCTCACAGGAAAACAGCACAAAGGCATCACCGGTGGGGCGTCCATCAGGGTAGCGGACGAACAAGATCCCGTCCCTCCCTCCGCTCACAGGACAGGTCTCCTTCAGGCCGTCCGCGGGAGAGAAGAAGGCCAGCACCTGCTCATGTAGTGCTGAGAATGGAAGACCGCGCATCCTCACTATGATCTGGTCTTCCCGGGACAAAAATATTGCTACTTCACTGGAGGTCCCTAAAACACAGAGACAACAAGGTAGTCAACAAGTAAAACAAAGAGCCTGTTATGTTGTGTTTAGTCAATAATAATTACTGTATAGTATCCTCATTTATCAGTTGCTTACACTGCAGGTTATACAGTTGTGGCCAAAAGTTTACATATCCTGGCAGAATGTCGGGGGATGGAAACTTATGCATTTCATAGAATATGATAACACAAAAACCTTTATTTGGTTAGTGGTTGCGTGAAGCCATTTATTGTCAAAAAACCTGTTTGTTTACGCTTCTCAACTAGAAACTAGCCAGATGTCCGTGATCAAAAGTTTACATATTGTGCATCTTGAAACAAACATAAATTTTGTCAGAGAGTCCTGTATTTCAGCTGAAGTGAGTTTTTCTTTGCTCCTGAACAATTTTCCTGGCAGTTGTTGAAGGTCATGTAAACGTTAGATCAGGGACATTTGAGTAGTTTCTGTTTCATTATGATTTCAAAAGAGTAAACTCAGTTCTCTGACAATAAATGGCTTCACACAACCACTAACCATGAGTGGAAAAAAATATTTTTGTGTTATCATTCATATTCTATGAAAAATGGCTAAAAGATTAATAGGGTATGTAAACTTAAAGGGGTATGTAAACTTTTGAGCACAACTGTATGTTGCAATCACATATACAGTATATACCAAACATGCTCCTGAAGTACAGCTAGACACAAGCAAAGCCATGTTCTGCTATGTATTCATCAAAATAAAACATTTGAGGATCTAATGTATTTAAACATTGTGTTTAGCTATGTGAACAAAGCAAATCTGATGCCTCGCTCACAGAGTCAGCTCTAAGGCAAGTTTGCTCACAGTAAAGACAGGGAATTTTGTTGCCAAATTTCATTGTAGGCATTCATTTCAGAGCATGCATACCAAAATGCTTACTGTATGTTTTGTTCTATTTTGAAATGTTTTGCAGCACGACTTTAAGTAAACGAACCATGAAACATTCTGCAGCATTTACAAAAAAAAACATTTAAACTGTAATTGTGTGCATTAAGTGGATTTTAATCTTGAGTAAATATATGTACTGCAAAGATTGAATTCTCACCTCCAGCTATCTTCAAGAAGTCATCTCCTGTTGCTTTGTATACCTGTCATCAATTTTTTTGATTAAAAATGGCATAGAAAGGTACAGATGCTGCGTCACATGAGGCAGGTTACCTCGATGTATCTGTTGCCCATATGGTGCTTGTGCCTCTGCAGTGCCAAGTCCCTGTGTTCTTCGCTGACAAAACGAACAAGAGCTTCTCCATTTCTCCTGCCCTGGGCGTTAAGACACAGAGCAGCTCCTCCCCTGTACAAAACCGCAATGTTATTATTAATAGCTGGCAGAAACAATTAACGCATGCATGAAGTTTATAATGTGTTGAAGAATACAACTTACTTTGCGATGTTAAGGCCTCTAAAAAAGCGAGCGATGTCCTGATCAGACGACTGCCAGGGCAACCCTCTGGCGCGGATTACTGTGTTGTCAGAAACTTTCTCCATTTTACTGCTGCACACAAAGACAAAAGCAAAAATTAAATGTTGTGAGTAAATTGAAACTGTTCTCAAATATGCAAGACATATTATCCTTTACTTACCAAGTGCCGGATTCAAATTTATCATTTACTTTTTCGAGATGGGAAAATGTGTGGCCTACGATAACAAACAGAAATCCTTAGCATATGGAACAATTAGGGTTAAATTCATAATAGTAAATACTCACAAAATGGCTCAGAAAGCAGGGCAAGAACAATACTGGCCATAGTCTGGACTTGTTGAACTGCTATTTCAGCGGGTAATGTAGTTGCTGGGTCCAATGCAACTGAGGGGTCCCACATGGCAGGAACATCACAGGGTATACCAAGAGCTGTATATAACGTCATTAAGGAAAACAACATAGGCGATAAACGATAAAAGTGGCAGATGTTTGGACCTGGTTTACAGTTAATATCTCTGTAATTACTAGATCTAGCCATATGAAACTGAAAAACAAAACAAAAAATTGGTACAAATCAGGTCAGTTATAAACTCTCTAATCTCCAACAAACAATAGTGTTCAACATTGTGGATTTTCTGTTTGGACATTTCTTTCAAAAACTGAATTGGCTGTAGTTATATTGGCCCCTGCCCTCCCCCTGAAATTATGTCAAATTTTGCATGTCGTGATCGCAACTTGTAACACAAAATAAACTCCGAAGGAGAATGGTTCCTGGTTGAATGGGCGTGTGGGGCGTTTCTGTTGGCTAAACATGCCCTCTTTCAGGGAGCTCTAAGTAAGGTGCTTTCATTGTGTGCTTATTTGCATTTCAAAACCTCTCAACCTAAAGCCAACACCCGTGGCCAATATACTCCTGATAAACATACTGTGTGTGGTCAGAATATCACTAAACAAGGCAAATTATTACAAACGTTCAACAATATATTTGTATGTTGTCATAATACAGCGGTCTAAACATGTAACTTGGGAGCCACCAGTAGTTTTCAACATTGTTTCACAGACTTGATAGTTGACTGGTAGTTGCCAACATGCTGACAGGGGTAGAGCATCCATCTTCTACTATTTTCATTTAGTAAAATGTTGGAGACTCATAGTAGTAATAAAGGATACATTCTGCCATGATGTGCACATTCAAAGACTTGAGGTCTGACGCAGGAAAATGACTTTTGAACTCTTTACGGATATCATAGAAGGAGTAGAAAGTGTCTGGCACCAGGATGTTCTGAAAGAGAAAAACTGAAATGAATTGATGTGTATAAAGTCAACAGTTGAGGTATGTAAACAGTCATCGTTTTACTGATGTTTGCACATCTGACATTTTGATATTGATATCTTCTCCTACTAACTGTATAAATTATGTTGCAATATTTAGTTCTACTTTTACATTTAGTCTGTTCATTGCTATTGACATTGTCTCCTTTTTCTGTGTCCCACCCGTGTCCATCTGCGGACGGGGAGTGTTAGCTCCCTGGCTGTCGAAGATCCGGTGGACGGCGACCTTAGGATTGAACAACAGCTGTCACTGCAGTGACGTTGTAGATAATGCAGGGGCCTCTGCAGCTCCGGCTGGACACAGCTACGGGACTCATCGGCCTGGGAACCATCTAGCCCATCCGTCCATAGGAGTCGATCCCTTCCCCAATGTAGTTCTCCTCGAGGTTTCTCCCACATGGTTTTTTGAGTTTTTCCTTGCTGTGGGGGAGGGTCTAAGGATGTGGGAAACCCCAGGCTGACATTTCATTTGTTTGATATTGACTTTTTGTGTTTGTACCAACCTCTGAGACGACTCCTGTTGTGATATTGGGCGTTCCAAAAACTGATTGATTGATAGTAATTTTAGAGATATTAATAAAATTTCCTGACAACGGTGTTAATATATGTATAACTATCATACTAACACTCAAAAAATACAAAACATATTTTTTTAATTTTTTGAGTATGCACTTCCACTTTCAATAAAAGATGTTGCTTTAAATTATTATTGATGGAACATTAATGGAACAATTTATGTAGAAACTGAGCTTTCAGGAGAGATTTCTGCTATTTAATACAATGCATTTGGGGTGTAAAAACATCACTTATTGTGTATTCAATGTTTTTAAATATAATAATATAAGTAATAATATAGTTTTACATTATAACATAAAAACATTTTGAATTATATTATAATACAATAAGGAAAAAGACTATGGGTGCAATCATATTCTCTTAATGGGGAAAAAGTGAGTTTTAGGTGTGAACCATTTTCTGCTTGTCTTGTTATGCCACTCACAGCCTTTAGATTCTTGGCCTGATTTGTACATTTTCCATAGTAATGTTGAATGCATATAAGAGAAGTGCTGATTTGACATATTCCTTTGTGGTTTTGAAGCAGTTCTCTCCCCGCCCCAGCTCCAAGGCTTGTACCCACCCAGCCGGCTCACCTTGCTCGCTGCCTCAGGGTGAATCACTTGACGGATGTGGAGTTGCCCGTCCACACACAAACAGACCGACGTGCCTGTGCCCGCGCTGTTCACCTCATTTGTGAGTTGTAGATGAAACTACAAGCATTAAATATTTCAAGAATCAGAAAATCAATAGTCTTGATGCTAATGTGTTCAGTAATTACTATTGTTATTACATATTATTATGATTATTATTATGTAATTACCCCATTGAGGGCCATTTCTAGGTTCTCAGCTGAAGTAACACAGTCTGCTCCAGAGTTGTGCTCCTCTGTGACACTCTCCTCCACCACATCCTCCTTTTCCTCTGAATCGTCCAGGTCCGGCTTAATGAGCAGCTCATTCACCTTGCCCAACTGGTTCAGAGGATATATTTGTAAAAAAAAAAAAAAAAAAACAACATGTCAAGCCTGAAACCGTAGCATGCACAGCACATTGAAAGTCATCTAAAAGTTCAACAACAGAGAAAAGAAGTGACAAGAATGGTTTTGACTAGAGATAGGCTATGTATTGTACAATAAGAGTTATAATACTTTAAAACAAGTTATAATACTTTAATAACAAAGTCTCTTTGATGCAATATTTAGTGTTTAATATTGATTTAGTAATATGACATAATATTATACATAACACAACATAATATTATTTTAAGAATGCAGTTGTATCAAGTTTAGCTTGATAAAATAGCAGGACTGCAATGTAAATTGAAATATAAATAAATATATAAATAAATGAAATTGAAGTAGCCTATATTATTTTGTTTCTGTATTGAATACCAATGTTAACTGTTGCCAAAGACACAATTATTAGCTGTTGGCCAATCATCATCACTATTAGGCCACTACAAATGGGCTACATAAAACGACACAATTTTAGCCGATCCTATTTGGTCTTGGCGTATGGTGGTACACATTCTCGTGCAAAATAGACTGTTTTAAATGCGGTTGTATCGGCCTACCTTTCTGTTCTTGACATCCACAAGCTGCCACACAAGTTGCACAAGCTCCTTCTCATCGGATCCGAGCAACTCACCGCTGGCGCCAGATGTAGCAGTGAAAACCACCACCAGGTAATCTACCTGTGCCGTCATCTGAAAATACAAGCTTCTATTCTCCTCAGACGGTGGACAGGGCGGAGATGAGGCCAGTGAAGGCTTATGTATGTAAGCACATCCACAGAGACACCTGATCAGAGAGGGCAACTCGGGAACTCGACTTTTTCACGCTGTGGTTCGATTTTGCGTGAAACCACCCTCCGTCACCATCGCGGAGTAATGGCTGAACGTCTCTGGGTTTTGTACAGCGTTTACCTGTGTGAGCACGTGACCTTACCTGGCCCCTCCCTCATTCAGGTGGAACGTAATGAAATACGCCACAGGCACAGGCTGTGAAAAAGTTTTTTCATTAAAACAGCCAGATTAAGTGGCCTATAAAATGTAGCCTAAAAAAAAAAAAATTAAATATGCACCAATTTATTTTTTTTTACTACAGTTTTCACAGCTTCCATAATTTAAATATAAATATGATGTATATAATAATATATAAATCAATCAATATGATTCAATCAATATTACATTTACATTAAAGATAGAAAAATAAATGAGTGGATAGACCGGAAGCGTTACCATTCGAACCCGGAAGTGTACCGTTCACCGTGGACAGTAAAGTGGTAAACGATGGCGGGGGAGACCTCTGTGGAGCTTTTATTTCTTGATACATTTAAGCATCAGAGTGCTGAGGTAAACTATTATATACCGCTACACTTAGAGCAATTTCAAGCTACAGTAATGTCCAGTTGCATTGTTTTCGTTGATTGCATTGCAACATATTTTGGATTACGATGCTAAATTTGCTAAATGGTTGCTAGCGGAATTGGTTTTCGTATATTTTGCAAATACTTCTCAAAATATTTTCAACAAAGTCTATTATTATGAAAGCTACAAAAATAATGAATACACCCTCCCAGTGATCTTCTTCTGCTCGTCTGATAATAAGCAACACATTATATCACACAAATAACATCCATACGTTTCAAACAGTTAACAACATATCATTGCAAACCGTAACGGAACCCGAGGTACAGTTCATAATGAAACTTGAAAGAGTAGTATTGATTGAAGCTATTTATCGTTCAGACCTTTCACTGCTTTTATATGGCTAATATTTCCAATATTTAAGAAGCATATAATCGGCAGTAGCTGTGGTTGTTTGTTTACTCGTTCCAACATTTTATATTTTTTTCTGTTGTAGATAACCAACGTTGATGTGGTGCGGTTTCCATGTGGAGTCCTAATAACAGAAGTGCGAGTCATTCCCCCGGGGTTAAAAGCTCACAGCAGTTTACCAGATAGCAGGGCATTTGGGTAAGATTTCTAAATTATTTATAATTTGTGCCACATTCAGAGAAGTACATATTTGGAAACCATGTTCTGTACATATAGTATATTACAGAGTAAATTATATTTTTCTAAATAAAACTAATGTAGATAATTTAATTTAAAGCTGTACTATTGTAAGCATTGTCCAAAATATAAAATATGTAAATTATACATCCCATGACATTTATTTTTAAAACTTTCATTTGTGATTGAAATGTCATTAACAAAACAATTTGCTCTCCTGTCTTTCCAGTGAGACTTCTCCTCATGCTTTTCAGTTGGAGATATTTTTCAATAATGTCACCAAGCCCAACAACTCCGCCTTCCACAGACTGGGCAGGTCAGAATTTTCTCTTGTACTCTAATCCATTGACATTAAAGATTTGTTGTCAAATCTCAACACTTGGACGTTACGTATGTCAGTCTCACCTGAAGAACTGGTTACGGCAGAAATTGAGCTCCGTTGTCAGGACCACAACCTATATTCGGGTTCTTTGTTCCTCGCTAAACCAACTGGTCTCTCCAGAAACACAACTCCACCCACAGTAGTTAAAAGTAATGCTAAAGATTGGAGTTTCTAATATATAAAGGAGTTGTGACTGTGTAGTTGAATCTATTTTTTTTTTTGCCTTCTAGCAAGAGGTGTGGATAATCACACTGGAATGTAAACTTTGCACAGCCTTTGTTTAAAAAAATGTTTTGAAATTGAACACACCCTTTGTTAGTGTCTCTTTGGCTATATACTGTAGTGTTTATTTTTATTTTTTAATTTTTTAATTCATTTATTTGAAGAGGACAGTGCATATTAATGAACACCACCAGTACAAAGACATTAGTGTAAATATGCCGGATTTAGCTCAAAGCAAATTTCCATCCGTAGTCCTCGTGGCAATAATAAATATATAAAACACATTATAAAAACGCATTCTAAAAAGACATAGTGAATGGCCATCACATGCTGACATTTCATTAGTCACTATAAACTCACAGCGGCAAATACAACAAAGAACTGTAAGATACATTTTATATGTGATCACAAATTTGGTTATCTAGCAACCATTTTTTAAGCTGTCTTTTATGGGGGTTGTTAGATCAAAATTAAACCTTTAAAAGTGCTTGTAAACAGGCAGTTTCTTTTTTCTCTCCTCAGTCTTGAATATGATGAAAACAAGTCTATTGTTTTCCGACCAAGTGGAAAGGCAAGTGAAGTAATTATCATTAAGGCAAAAGTATAGTTTGTGTCATTTTTGTCTTCATAACTTTCTGTTGCATGTACAGGTGAACACTGATGGGCTGGTTCTGCGTGGCTGGTACACTAGTCTGACTGTTGCGGTTTATGGAACAGCAGAGCGCTCTCATGGGCATGACCAGGGCTCACCCCCTCCACCACCTCCCCCTCCTCCTCAACAGCAGACTGGGCTCAAGAGGGTCAAACAAGGTGTGCATCGACCCAATGAAACCCCCACACACGATATGTGGAACTGAAACATGAACCTCCTCATCTCATTTGCACTAATTTCATTGTGCTATTATTTTAAGAGTGGGAAAAAGATGACCATTACAATGGGAGTCCCCCCAGACCAGGGCCCAGGGGTCCACGCACACCACCAGGTCCTCCACCACCAGATGATGATGATGAGGAGCAAGTTCAAATGACAAGTGAGAACATAAGTCAAGCATACCTATAGCTCTATATTTACACCTGTAAATGTTAATTTTTTTGTATGTGACCTGAAATGCAGTGGGCATTGTGAAAGAGGAGACATGTGAAGGTCGTGATGACTACCTGGAGGCTGTCTCACCTGAGAGGTCGCTGCCGGCAGATGAACCATACTCTGATGCTGAGCCAGATGACGAAGGAGAAGAAGAGGACGAGGATGAGGCTCGCAGCGACGGCAGTGCTCTAGAGGATGAGGAGGAGGAGGATGAGGGTGAGGACCTGGAGTTAGAGGAAGGTATGGGAGGTTTGGTGGAAGCAGGAAAGAACATCTTTCCAATTGGATTCCTCCAAGAGGCTGCACTTTAGGCTGTGCAGGCATGTTTGCTCTTGGAACCCAATGGAGAAGGATCCATTTGGCATAAAAAACATTCTCTGGCATTTTCATTGTCTGGTGCTTGGGTAGTTCATTAGTCAGAATGCTTGCCTTTTAAACATCCTGACAGCTTAACCTGCTACACTATGGTTATATAGTGCATGCTAAAGCAAAACTAATCTTGCATGTGTTGAGTGTACTGTTCTTTGCAAGGTTTTGGAATTATTATTTTTTTCTTGTAGATTTTAAACCAGCTTTCTTTCAGTCCTAGATAATGATGGCTATGAACAGATTTCCAGTGATGAAGATGACCTTGATAACGGCAGTTTCAAATTGCCTACATTTGACATCGACTACACTGCTGAGGACCTGGCTTCAGTCCCACCTGTTCAGTATGATCCATATGAGCGAGAACTCAAGCCAATGCAATACTTCAGTCCTCCATATAAAACTCGGTTTGAAACGCAAATGGAAAAGGCCAGTGTGGAGGAGCCTATGGATCCAGGAGGCATAGAGGACTCTGTAGGAGAGGAGGCTGAAGCTGTTGCTCAGTTGAAAGAGCTGTGCGCCAGCATCGGAGAGGATAGAGATGCCCGTTGGATAACTGCACTTGAAGAGGCTCCTGCACTGCTTTCCAAAGGATTAGCTAGTTTAATTAAACAGTGCGAAAGGGAGGATAAGGTGGAAAACCAGATTGCTCCATTTATCAAATGGACTTTTCATGCACTGAATATGGAGATTGCTCTGACGCAGCCTATAGCTCTGAACCTCCGTCAGCTAAAAGCAGGTGCCAAGCTGGCATCAAACCTGGCAGAATGCCCACATGGTCTGTCTAGACTGCTCCGTGACGGTTCCTTAAATGTGCTGTTGCAGCTGCTTCGTACAGACCATGTCTCTTCAACCCTGAAACTGAGTCTCTTGAAGGCGCTGGATGCTCTGATCAGCGCTCCTGCTGGTGTGGAAGCCTTCCTCCTCTCAGAAAATGAAGAGAAGAGTGGTTATCAGGTAACAAAACACTGAATTACTAAAGTAACTTATTAAGTTTTAACACTTTCTTACAACTAGTTGTGGTCAAAAGATGATTATTATTTTTTCTATCATTATATATTAATGTGTGTTGTAATGTATAAGGTTATACATTTGTCCATTATTGTGGTTGTATTGACAGCGCTTAGTTCATCTGTTCCTGCGTGAGGAAACTGTTAGGGTTATAACAGCTGGAAACGCCATCCTTCAGAAAAGTCATCTCTATGAGGTGCTCAACGATTTACAGCGATCTGCGGATTCCCTCAGTGAGCGTGAGCCTACACAGGTATGAATTGCTGGTACATAAAGTAGCATTTTGTTTTTTATCTCATACTTATTGGTTTCATACAGGAAGAGGTTGAGGGTGCAGAGAGCCCTATGGAGGAGGACCTGCCACTCGGCTCTTCTGCTGTGAGTGAAATGGAGCTGGACAGACTCGCTGGTCTTTTAGAGGAGTTGCATCACTTGTTGGACACTGCTTCTCACTGCATGGTTCAACCCCCTGGAAAAGCATTCCCTACAACAGCCAGAATAACAGGACCCCAGGAAAGAGATGACCCGTACCCAACACTATACAGGTACTAAGATGGTGCATAGTAGATTGAAAGTTCATATCGAGTGAGGGTGGGGGCTTGTATAACTCTATGGGTAGTTTATAGTTTTTGAAATTTGTATACAGTGTTTTGTAGCAACGAGTTTGAGGCTGATGCACATACAATATGGCAGAACATGGTTCTGTCTTCAGTGTCGAGAGTTTGAGCCCCAAGGTGCCTACAATTTCCTCAATGCCTATACCCTCTCTTCACCCACTCACCGTGTGGTGTCCTCAAATAATGCCTATGGGCTTTAAAAAAACAATGTTGTCCTCAATATTGAAATACAGGCTCTTCTGAATGTTAGTGATGAGACATGAACGTAGCCTATATGCCTGACAAATGAGCCTTTTTGACATAGAACGTGTTTTCTCTCAGGTATATGCACGCCTGTCACTTCCTGGAAAGTGTCACTGTGGTGTTATCGGCTGCGGCGGCAGCAGGACACTTGGGCATCATACAAGGCATCAAGGAGCTCCTGCGCTTCCTGTCTCTAACACAATCCGGCCTGTTGTTCCTCTTGGCACAGCCCACACCTTCAAACCTCTTGCTGCGACTTCTAGCCTCCGTAACTGAGGCAGAGAATGAAGAGACTATGTTCACAGGAGGAGAGAGTGTCCTGAATGGTCCAGGCTTTGGCGAAGAGGGCTTTGGAGTTTGGTTGATTCAGGCACTACATGCTCTGCAGAATGTTTCAGAGCTTATGAGCCATGTGACAACAGGGGGAGAGGGAGGAGTGGGGCTGGAGGAAGGGGACAATGCAGAGATACTTGGTCTACTGAATGGGCTCTATGTGATGACGTTCACTCAGACTGGACGCAGTGCAGTTGCTCATGTGTTCAGTTTGGACAGCAACCTTTCCTGCTTGGTTACATTGCTACAGCACTACAGCAAGGAAGGCCAAGGGTAAGACCCGCTTTGCAGAGTCCTTGTGTGTAGATTATTTTATTAGCAGATGTTATGTTTTGTTTCAATGCAGTGACACCAAAACTCGCAAAGCAGTCACCTATAACTACGCCTGTATGCTAGTTTTACTAGTGGTCCAGAACTCCAATGACCTCAGGATGATGGAACATTTTGGTGTACCATTGTTGACTATAGCAAAGGCTGATGAGACAAATGCTAAGTTACAGGGTAAGTCTGAACATCTTTTTTTTTATTGGTTGGAGTTTTATAATGTAAATTAACTCTTTAAAAATTATTTCCTGTGTAGAACTTAGTAAATGGTTGGAACCTTTGGACAAGCTCCGCTTTGAGATGGGCAGTATACCCACACTCATAGAATACATTAAACAGGTAATGTTTGGCTGTTTAATTATTGTATTAGATGGCTTTTATTTAATTAATATTCCATATACAGTTACCTAAAATACATCTTGTTTCTTTTTTTTTAAAATATATATATATATACTTTATTTTTCAAGTTTTTGATTGTTTGTACTTACAATCTTACAAACTAAATATACTACTACTTGTACTATATATTTGATTTGTAATGAAGATTGAATTTATTGTTTAGTTTGTAAGAAAATATATCTTGTTTCAATCAAAGAATGTGGAAAATGTGTTGACTGCTGATGGAACTGGACTTGTCACTGCTCTGAAGATCCTCGGTCACCTCGCCTGCCCCTCACCTGCTTCTGAGGGTAATTATGCTCTCTTATATTCATACGTTTTTCTATTACACACTATATTGCAAAACCTTGGCAGTAAAATTGAATTCTGAACTGCATTGGTTAGGTCAACAGAAGGATCTGAAATGGAGCTTGGCCGTTGTGCAGCTGTTTTCTGGGGAGGGTCTGGATACTTGTGTCCGTGTGCTGCAGAAGCTGTGTAGTGTGTTGCTGCAGCCATGGCGTTTGCATGGACACATGGGCCCCATTCCTCAGCGCTGTATGATCATAAGCATCTGCATCAGCACGCTGCGCTTGCTGCGCACCATGTTGACTGAGCTTCTGCGTGGAGGAGCGTTTCAGTTCAGAGACACTCGAGTTGCCAGTGTTTTGGTCACTCTTCACATGACTGTGTGCTCCATCCCTGCCTCGGGTCGTCTGGATGGGGAGGAGATGAGAGTCCAGGCACTCATTGTCGACATACTGCTCACTTTCACTCAAGGAGTTAATGAAGAGGTGTGCTTAAAAACTTGCTACACTACTGCAGAAATATGTAGTCCGGCTCATATTTTTTATTTTGCTGTAGGTGACTCACACTGAAGAAACATTAGCAAGTAACACATGGTCATTGATGCTGAAAGAGGTCATTAGTTCCCTCCTGAAAGCTCCTGAAGGGCTTTTCTCAGGCCTCACACTTCTGTCTGAGCTGCTTCCTCTACCACTGCCAATGCAGAGCACACAGGTATCTTAACTTTCTTCACTAATAAATCTGCTTCAAGGGTTGTTTTTGTATTATATCCATCCTTCCATTTAGATTCATTTGAATTGATAATTAACAATCTATTCTATGACTTCCAGGGCATTTCTGTACAAGATGTAGCTGTAGCTCTAAACACCAGAAAGCTATGGAGTATGCACCTGAGAGCGAAGTGGAAGGAGTTTTCAGAGGTGTTCACGTGTGTCAGTCCCACCACGTGCCCCCCGCTGCTCGCCATGCTGAGGAGAGTGTGTGTGCAGATGGCAGACCTTTCATCTACCACAGCCACACTCATCATGAAAGCTGTGCAGGAGCAGCTTCTGGGAGAGCTACAACCGTGAGTGCTATCCAGTTTTGTGTTGCCTCATCTTTAATCATGGTCCTTTTTATGTTTTGTCAAGATTTAGTCAAGTAATTATTTTTAGTTTTGTCGTGTACATTTACTCAGCTACATCTATAATACATTGCTTTGAAAAAAACCTCATTGAATATTTAAGTGTACAAAATTAACACTGGTACAAATCTACACAATGAATTTCTCCATCACTGATGCTTTTGTGTTTCAGGACTGAATAGTGTCTGATCTCTGTTTTCTACAGTGCCGAAGGAAAAGGTGTGTGTTGGGGTCAGGTTGTGCGCTTGCTTTCTCTGATGGATGCCTTGGTGTCACAGCGAGCGTGTAAAAGTGCAGCATTACATCTCCTGTCTGGAACTGTGTCCGGAGATGAACAAGTGGCAGATCTGTTTCCACTGCTGCTGTCGCTGCTGGCTCCTCCCTCAGACAACACCTTACAACAACAGTGCAGTGAACTTGTGGGCACTGTCATACAGTCCCTCTGTGACCAGGTAAGCCCCACTAACCATAGGCACACAGTTTCAGCAGTAGCCCTCACACAAAGTAATGTTCCTTCTGGACTGGAAAGAGGTAAACCTACAACTGTCACTGTGCAACCATACTCTGCGTGGGGCCATCAGCAGGTCTTCTTTGGGGCGAAAGTGGCTCAGATGGTAGAGCGGGTTGTCTCATGACTGGGAGGTCGGCGGTTCGAATCCTGGCTCCCGCAGGTATAGACTGCAGCTGTGTTCAGTGTTTCCCACAAATTTGAAAGAGGTTATGGTGGTATAGGTGGGCTTCAAATCAGTGAATCTAATATTCATTTTGAGACTTCGATTTAGACAAACTTTATATATCCACAAGGGAAGTTGTGGTGTCACTGTAACTCAAATGGTAATCTTAGAAGTAAAACATAAAAATTTGGGAGCAGAATAAGAAATCAGATAGGTATTTTGGAGTCAAAATTTAACAGTGTACTGATATTTTATCTTATCAATCCATTTTTTGGACAGTATAGTTAATGTTATGTGTTTATGTTCAGACAAGAAGCACATGAATTTTAATTTCCAATCCAAATGTCCTGCTTAGCTTGTTTTTAGACTATGGTGGAGAAAATTAGACCATGGGGGGCCGCCATAGTCTCAGTTATTAATGGGTTACACTGTGGAGTGAATGAATAATGTATGAAATTGTAAAGCGACTTTGAGTGTCTAGAAGTGCAATATAGACTAATAAGACAAATGCTTTATTATTACTTTTTCAACTTTTCTTTATAGAATTACAATTTCACTGGTGCAAAACAAATTTCTTACTAGCATTATCCAGTCAGACTAAACGGTACTTAGAAAAAAGATGATCATTAATTGCCTTTTTTTTAAGGTTCTTTCAGCTCGTTGCTTACTGTTTGACTGATTAGTTATACCTCTCGATTTAGGATATTTCCCTTGTGGTCTCTACTCCTGGCGAAGGCTGTGTGTCTGAGGCTGAGCAGTTGGCCAATTCACTCCCAGGAAGAGAGATGATTTCGTCAGTCTGCAACGCCTTGTTAGAGGTTTTAGGATACTCGGAAAGCACCGTTTCCCTCCTCCTCACCTGCCTCCGAACTCTGACATTTCTCACAGAGCACGAGTATGGCCTTTACCACCTGAAAATGTAAGGAATTTTGCACTCTTATGTTTTAGTCATTCCTCAATTTCTTCATGCATTAAAAAAAAAATCCTGTTATTTGTTTTTTGTTTCAGTTCTCTAAAGAAACACAACACAAACCTATTCTCTCTGTTAAAGAGATTGGCGCTTCCCTTTAACAAAGACTCCACTGATCTGCTTTCCACTTTGCTGGACTTCCTCAGACAGATCCTTAGCACAGAACCCATGGTACTTACTGTCTGTTGAATTGTTTTATGTGCCCTTTTATACGATCAAAAGCTAGTTCTTGAGGGATATAACCTAAATATATACATGTTTTCATATCCAGTGTGCTGAGGAAGGCCATTCCCGCATCGAGGAGCCAGGTTTTGTTCCTCCGCGGCTGCTGACTGGGTCGGAAATGAAAGCCCTGCTGCAGTGGGAGGCCTCTGAGTCACATCCGCTGCCCACTTTAGAGAAACAAATCACGGTACAGAAATGCACAAAGGAATATATTTTTATACAAACCAGCGCAAAAAACATTGTTTTATTGCTAACTTTTATTTGTAAACAGAAATTATGCAAGGAGGATGAGTCTCTGGAAACGATGCTGGAAAATGTGATTGTTTTGAGGCAGACGCTTGAAACGACCTCAGATGCCCCCCTGGCTTTGGACACAGAACCCTCTCTACCACCGCCTGAGCCACTCCCCTCCCAGTTCAATCACAGGTATTTAACCCTATTTAGTCTTTATTAATAAAAAATAAATTCAAAAAAGATCAAAGTGAAATTAGGGCATAAAAAAGTTATTATTATTATTTAGTATTTACTCTTTTTATTTTTCTTACAGGACTGTGTACATACTCTCCGAAGCTCTGGATGAACAGCTAAAGGCTCTCTGGTTTGCTCCTTTCCAAAACGAGGATATGGAGTCTGATCTTGATATGGTATGCTTGTTTTACATTTTGTACTTGGTATTACATATATGTCATATCAGTGTTTTTTATCTCCCATTTTTGGGTCATGGTCCATGTTGGTGAAAAGATGCCGCAGTAGATTTCCCTGTAGGAATATACAGTGCTGCTAATGTTTGTCACTCAGTGGGCATGGAGCTGGAGGTTCTCTTTTATTCTTTATCTTGCCTGGAAGTTTGCTCAAAGAACTCCACTAAAATTATAAATCATGTTCGTGTATTCAGGGTGGAAAAACAAGACTTTACACTGTCGTCGTTGTTGCAGGTGAAGGTGGATCTATTGGGTCTGGCTCAGGAGTGTTGTCCTGAGGTCGATCTGAAAGCAGAACTTGAGCGCTCCTTTTTGTCTGAACCCTCTTCTCCAGGACATGTTAAACCTTCTAAAGGCTTCAGACTGGGCAAACACAAGCACGAGACTTTCATTACATCAAGGTATAACACATTGTCAATAGTAACACTGTGCATACACATACTTTGTATTACTGAGTATTACTCCTTTGACAGTGGTAAACTGGACTACGTCGAGCCCGCTAAGAGGGCACACATCATGGCAGCGCCGCGGGGCAGAGGAGGCCGTGGCGGGTTCGGTCAAAACCTTAACCGTCCTCACGACATTTTCCGTCAACGCAAACAGAACACATCCCGTCCTCCCAGCATGCACGTGGATGACTTTGTGGCTGCGGAGTTTAAAGACATTACTCCAGTCGGGCTTCTGCCTCTGAAACGGCCGCCAAAAAGCATCCCCAAGCCCCCCACCAGAGGACTGTTCACAGGAAACAGAGGCAGGGCGACCTTCAACAGCCAGACTCGATTCTTCACACCTCCACAGCCCAAAGGAGTCCTGTTGTCCGGTACGTACAAGATTCATATTATGAATGTAACCTGGCCGGGCAGACTTAAGTTGCGTTGCAAAAATGGTATATGTATTGGATATAGGAGCATTTATTTATGTGAGACGGTACATACTGTATAAATGAACATAATATGCAAATATGTCAGATTTTAGCTAAAGGTTAATTTCCATCTGTTGCCCCTAGACAGGCTGCTGTGAAAGATCACATGAAACATTTAACAGGCACAAAATGATGTACAATACAGTCAGCTCAGCTGACATACAAGGAAGTAGGACCACAAAATACAATAACTTCACATCCACATGAAACACGATGGTCACAAGTAGCAACAGTAACAAGAGACTGGGCAGAACAGAAGACTGAGAAGGACGGAGGGGTAGGCGAAGACCAAGACTTTCACTTTCACAAACTCAGTTTAAGGAAGGCATAAAGACCAAAAGGAGGTTTTTTAAAATCACATTATTGCACTTTTTTACATCAGTTACTTTAGTTACTTTTAATTAAGTGTCATTATCTTCTAAAAAATAATCTATTTAAAGGGTCGTGGTGCGTTGCACACTCAGACCTTTGAATACTTTTAAACTGGAGGCATCCCTCATACTTTTTTTATTTTTTGCGTCCCTCATACTTGTTGGTAAACTGTTCCACTGAACACTGCCTTTATATGACATTCTAACCAAAGGTAGTTTTCCTCACCGGGACCTCGCAGTCATCCCAGCTTATGGCCCTGGTGGTCCGCGAGGAGGCCGTTCTGTATTTAATCTAGTTTGTAAGACATGGTATAAGAGTGAACTATGTTGCATTGGGAAAAAAATGTGTTGTTTGTTCAGCATCATGAAAAGGTCAGACACAAGTCACATACAGGCATAAAAATCTGATTTGGGTCACTTTAACTTGCTGGCTGAGCATAGCCTAAGTTCCTGGGCATGTGATGTTCTACTTTGTCAAAGCTGTTTGTGGGAAAAGTGGTTCCTGGATTCTATGGTGGCCAAGCTATGTGTAAAAATTACGATATCTTCACCACTTTAGCAATTTGAGTACATTGAAAACTGGCATCACCTTATTATTGATGGAATACCTGGTCCGTCAGTATTCAGGTTGTCTGTTGACCTCTCTGGGCGCACCGAGGTCCAGATTATTTCTGAACATTTAATAATCATTCAATGGGAGCTACATTCGTGGTTAAATAAAAACACATAACAATTTGCTTATTTAATTGGTGTCTTTTTACCTGGGCAGTGCACATGGAAATGTATAGCTATAAATGGCCAGTAGAGGGGGTTACCGTTTCTCTTTTTGGGTTATTTCAGGTAACTACACTCGCAGAGAAGGGGGTCGAGGTTCCTCCTGGAGTGCCCAAGTCCCAGCAATCACTCACAGAGGAACCTACAGCGAGCCCAGAGGAGGACAGGGCAACTTCACACGAGGACCCCTACCTTCACGGCAACCTCCTGCAGGTGAGTGCATGATGTGGCATAGCACACGGGCTTACAATTGACAAGGTGTTGGGGACATTCTGGTAAATTTACTGGAAAGCCAAAAAATATTTCATACTCATAATTATCTTATTCTATTTTTATGTATGCCTTTATAGTTCTATAATGTTTAATACCTTTTTCCCCACAGTTTATTATTTATCATTTTTACAAGCTTATATTTTATGTTGCACGAGTACACAAAAGAAAATTCCTAGTCTGTGAAACCTCCATTGACAATTGCAATAAATTCTATTCTGATTCTGACCTATTTTTTTACGGACACAGGTGGCAAAACACACTTAAAGACCTGTTGCTACTTTTGAATGATTTGGAAATTAATTCTATAGCTGTTCATAAGTACAGTTTTTTTCTCTTTTAGCTTTCATTTCTTGTTGTTGCTATAACTCATTGACAGTGTTGGGAGTAACTCATTACAAAAGTAACTAGTTACAGAAATATATTACTTTTTTCAGTAACTAGGGAATATAATATATTACTTAAACAAAATACAGTAATATATTAGTCATTACAATTGAAGTAACTCAAGTTACTTCAAGTTACAAGTGCAACTCCCCCCAAATAAGATGCAGCACCAAATCAAATTGGATACTGGTGTCGAAGTGACTTGTGAAGCTAATTTCATCAAAACAAAACACAAGAGAATGGAGACGACTGAGGAAAAGGAAATCTTTAATTAAACTTAAGCTCGGTGGCATTATTCTCCCTTTTTTCAGTTTATATTTAGCTAAAAGTAACTCAAAAGTAACTCAAAGAAGTGTAACTCAGTTACATTTTTGAAACAGTAATATGTAATACAAATATATTACATTTTTAAAGCTGTAACTAGTAATATAGAATATATTACAATTTTTAAGTAACTTGCCCAACACTGCTCATTGATTATGCCGTGTTTTGCAGGCGCATATCGTCTCGCTCCTCGAGACAGAGCTCCGCGGGGAAGGGGAGGCACCGGACTGTCGTGGCTCAGCGGTGGAGGGGGCGGCGCAGGGGGAGGGGGCGGTGGAAGAGGGTCCCAGGGGAGCAAGTTCAGCGGCGGCGGGAGCGGAGGAGGGAGGGGCAGACACGTGCGCTCCTTCACCAGGTAAACGCACCCGGACTACAGACTACAGTGGCAACCGCTTAACCAGGATCTATGATGTCCACCGAGTCCATGTGGGGTAGTGCCTACTCAAAATACAGACTATTTGCTTTATGTTTTGTTGAAGACGTGGATATTAGTGACTGTACCTGTTGTAAAGATGTGACATTTTTTTAATAAAACAAGTCCAAAAATAGGATTCGTTTATTGCAGAAATTAACAAATGGCCTTTGTTAAGGTATTTTGATATGTACATTCACAGCAAATTTACAGAAACCTGACAAGACAAAACTAATTTGGATATTTTACTCAACTACAATGCAACAAAAAGTAAAAAAAAAACAAAAAAAAATGTGTTCAATGAAAGACTGCTTTCAGATGACCGTGACCTCTCGATTTTTCTTCTTAATGCAGTCCAGAGTGAGACTGCGTGTGCTCCCTCTATGGGCTCTGTCTGTGAGCTGAGGTGATGGAGGTGGCCCTGCACTGTTTGCCTGCAGAGATAGAGTGGACGCATGCACGGGGCTCTCCCTTTGTTTGTGCCTGGTAGACTCTGTCAACAGTGCCCATTCAGAGGTCTGGCTGTTGTCCCTAGTTTCTCCCTCTATAGGGGGTTGACTTCTGTTGGGCAGGTCCCTGAGCAGTTCCAGGAGCTCCCTTTTCTCCAGCTCGGCCTCTGCCAGCTCCTGTCTCCTGAGTCTCTCCGCTCCCAACAGGGCGCGCACGTCACACATCACCCGGGAGAGTTGGCCCTGCATGAAACAAGAGCCAGTAATATCAGTATGTGGCAATAGAGAACCTGTAGTGCATCACAAATAACTTACTAGACTAAACTTGTGCACATTTAAAAACACCAAAATCCAAAGTCCAAAACAAGTTGAAATAGTAGTAAGTTATAAAATGGTAAAATGTGTCTGCCTGGCCAAAAAACTAATGTCACACGCACATTAAGCCACCTTTAGCTTTGATTACAGCACCATTCGCTGTGGCATTGTTTCAATAAGCTTCTGCAATGTCCAAAGATTGATTTCCATCCAGTGTGGCATTCATTTTTCACTACGATCTTGTATTGATGATGAAGAGTGTGAACACTGAGTAAAGCCTTCTCCAGCACATCCCCAACTATTCTCAGTGGAGTTAAGATATGGATACTGTGGTGGACGATTCACACTCCTGAACCACTCCTGAACCACTCTTTCACGATATGAGCCTGATCCTGGAATGGTCATATTGGGATATGCCTGTGCCATCAGAGAAGAAGAAATCCATTGATGGAATAAAGGTGGCCACACACTAGAGGATTTTTAATCTTTTGAGACTAAAGATCTGTGCAAAGACAACACACACTTAAGGACGGACATGAGGACAAACATACACACACATGAGGAGTCCCACCACAGATCATGCCATGAGAGAAAGTTTTTATTGAGCCACGCCTCCTAAGACTAAAAATCCTTTAGTGTGTGGCCACCTTTACTCATAAATAATAATTCAGGATGTTCATGTTTCAGCTCATCTCAAGAGATGCTAAGAGACATTACTATATTTTTTATTTTTATTATTATTATTATTACTATTACCTGTTTTTACAAACCTATTTTCTTCTTTGATGGCACATTTCCTGACTTTTTGCACCCGCCTGTGTGATCCTGTCCTAAGAGCTGTTGTAACAAGTGAATTTCTCCATTGTGAGATCAATAAAGAACTATCTTATCTTATTGTTTGGGCATATAGTGTTGAACCTAAAACTGACAAACTGCATCTACCCCAGGTCTATTTGCTTAGTTAAATCCAGGTGGTGACTTTATTTTTTGCCAGGCAGTGTATATAGTAGATGAGCATACTCCCACCCCCATATCTACCCCTCAAAAGGTGCCTAAGAAAATACCATATAAAAGAGGTTTTTAAATCATCTGCTGACCTTGAACTCCTCCACCTCGTTTTTCAGCTGTGACTCTTTCTGAACCATGTGTCTCCTCTGTGAGTCCAGGCGAGACTCCATTTCTCTTCTCACCTCCTCCACCTTACACAACATCTCTGCTCTGTCACAACCATGTGTAAAAAAAATAAAAAAATCCAGATAACGGTTATGTACATAGGATGGCCAAATATCAGCTATTTTACAGTTTATATTGTACCTAAGCATTTCGACTTCGGTGCGTAGCTCAGCGACACAGTTGTGCGGCGACTGGTCAGTGGAAAGCAGAGTGTGCCCACAACCATTGGGACACGATCTGCTGCGAAAACTGCATTCTGAAAGGTGGGCCTCCAGACCTCGCCGTTCCACCTGCACAGGACAACCTGAGATACAAATGAGTCCTCGATCACTTTCATTTGACAGTTACTTGTTTAACCAGGGAAGGCCACTGAGGTTTATAATGTTTTATCGGGGAGACCTAGCCTCAGAAGACACTCTATTGTATATGCTTTTAGTGCATATTAGAGGAAACCAGAGCATGCCCAGGTACCACAGAACTGGAATCAAAGCCAGGATCTTCTTGTGATGCAATGGCACTCACTGCTGTGCCACTCTGCTTCCTCTATTTTAAAACATTTTTAACAGGGTCAAAAGAATGTTGGGAAAAGATCCAACACCATCAAACTCCTCCTACAAGTCACCTCATCAAACGGGCCAAGCAAATGGCATCAAACTTGCCGCCAAGCTTCATGCACATGCTCTACCTACCACAGTGGCAACATATGTACTCTCCATCTGCCAATGACAGTCACACCATTACATACTGTACATAACTACTTTACAACAAAGCACTGAATGTTCAAATTTAACATCCCCAATTAGTTAATACTGTTCTATGTGTGTGCATTGTAACCATAGCAACAGCAGCCACCTGATGCCCTCACTTCAAGGTGTCACGTTACTAGTGTATCTCACTATAGGTTACCTTTAGTCACGTAGAAATTCAGTATCAAACTGAACAATTATTGGACAAGATATAGATTTTTCTGAATTGTTTTCAACATGCCCTGGAGCATTTGATGTAAGGCTGAAAAACTGCCTGCTAAACTGAAAATATTGGACACAATTGAAACACTGCTGTAGTCTACCTGTGTTGGAGCAGGATATGAAGGCGAACTCGCACTCGTCCTCGTGAGAGTGAAGGTTCTCCAGAGAAGACACTACTTCACAACCTTGGGCTGCATTCACACAGCGGATCTGCAGACGATTTAGGTCATTTCGCATGTACCTGCCACCAAAGAGAGACATGCTAGGTTTCATATGACTTCAATAATCAGTGGATCTAAGGTGATGGAAAATGTGTTGTTACTATGGGGGCCACAGCTTAATATTTCATGTGATCTGAAATAAAATCATAGTTTTTGCTGTAAACAGACCTGTAGAGTGGTTTGAGGCTGCCTACATCAAGTGGCAGTCGGTCTTCAGGGCAGGAGCTGTGATGGAGCAACCAGCTGCTGATGCAAGCGCTGCAGAAGGCGTGCTCACAGGGGGCCTGCAGAGGGCGCTCCAACACATCTCGACAAACACAACACAGCAGTCCCTCATTCACATAGCCCACAAACCTCTCCAGATCAAACCCCATCCTCCTGAGCTTAACATAAAGACAAAAGAAAATGGTTAGTTGAGAGATGTTTACTGATAAATGCATTCAGGGCTAGACTTTAACACTAGCCCATTGTCCTTATGTGGGTAGATTTCAAGTTCATCTAATTCTGTCGCTGGCTAGTTGAATTTTCTACATGTTTTAGTTAATTTCTGTCTCACTACTTGCTGCTTTACCAATAAATATTACCATAGTTTAAAATTGCTAAAAAATCATTGTAGTCTTGTCTAATAAAACTACAAACTTAACCTAAATATCGTAGGCAAAATTTCTTCAGTCTTCATCTGTACTCTGTAGTTGATGATGAAGACTGAAGAAATTTTGCCTACAATGTTCAACTCCTGTACAAACTTAATCTAAATATATTGCCAAAATAACTTACTGGGATATCTATTTTTGTTTTAACATTTGGAAAGGGTAAGCAAGTACAAATGCCATTCCTATATTGGCCCAATTATATTGTATTTGTAAAAAAAATTTCCAGATTAATTTTTTATTGTATTTCAGGGGTCTCCAACCTATTTTACCCCGTGAGCTAGTTATGCATAACAGAAATGGCAGTGAGCTACTTATGCTTCAAAGAAAGGCTTATATGACTGCCAAGATGAAAATTTAACACAATTATAGAAACTGCAGTTGTTTCTGCTTTATGGTTTGCCATATTCACCTAAATGTTTGGAGATGTTTTGTCCAGAACAAAAAAAAAATGCATGTAAAATTTGACTCATCATAGAAATGTCGAAAGCCTTTGGCGAACTACTTGGAAAGGGCTGGCGAGCTACTGGTTGGAGATCCCTGCTCTATATTAAAGTGACACTTTCTTTTATCATTCTCTAACCACACCAGATGAATCCTATTGCCACATTCTGAATATGAGATGAAAACACAGACTCACCTCCTGCTAATTGCTTCCTCTGTGTCTGTATTTGGAGGGGACTCCTCTCCTCTGATGTGCTGCTTGTTCTTTCTTCAGCTCCTTTTTCCTCCCTCTGTGGTGCATCCAGGTGAAGGGCTCCTCCTGTGTCCCCTGCTTTGGGACAGTGTCTCCATGGAGCTGTGTCCCTGGCAACCAGACCACCAACCTGCCAGCTGTCAGATGAAAACGAACCACACAGACAGTGTTTCAGCAAAATTAGGACAAGTTAATGTATGGACAAAAACTCTCTTTTTTCAATACGTTATTATTAGAATTGTGTTGTTTTTATTTTCTTGTTGTCCCTGGAGATTACCGCGTCTCTGCAGTTCTCTCTTGCTCTGTCAATGGCCCATCCTTTCCCCAAGTTTCCCTGTGAACGTTGGGATTAACATGGATTATGCACTCTCTCCCTCTCTGATTAGATTACACACTGTATAACATCAGACACATCCTAACAGACCAAAAACCAAAAAGCAACTCCTCAAATGTTTGAAATTGCTATTGGTTTTGATATTTTTCAAAACAAGCTGTGTACACCTGATGCAATAACCAAAAATAGACAACTGTAAATGCATTAAACAAAACTATACTGGATAATAGCAGGGTACAATGCTGTAGACCTGTTCCAGTAATGCCCTATTGTATTCACGATGTCGCACTGCTACACATAAACACACTGCAATTTAATTCAAAATCTGTGAATCACATGCTATTATAGTATAGAAAAAGTGAATACTTTAGTTTAAACCACAAATGAATAATGATATTCAACTTGTACTGGCCATATCCTTTCCATAGTGTAACTCAAATATATACAGTATCCTAATTACATACTTTTTGGTCTTCTGTCATTTGACGTTTCTGACAAGCTATTAGACCCAGTGAGGCAAACGGTCAAACTGATTTGAAAATTCAAAACTTCATTCATGTAGTGTTTCTTACCTGCAGGTTGCTCAAGATAAGAGGCAGACATTCAGATAAAACAAGACTTTATCTCACAATGGAGAAATTCACTTGTTACAGCAACTCTTAAGAACACAAAGGGGGTGCAGTACAGTACAGTATATTTACACTTCTAGTTGACAGTGCAAAGAAAAATGGAACAATTATTTATGTAGAGTAGAGTTTAGTTTATGTGATTTCTTTGACAGGGACAATGTACAGGAGCATTAATCAAAGTAGTATGAATAGATGCTTTGTACCAGACTTTAGCTCTTGGAGCTAATTTCCATCTGCAGTCCCTGAGACACACAACGCGTGATTACACTGTGTTACAAAAATAACATGAGGTGAACATTTTTTTACAAAGCAGAATCTGACATCCATTTTTCTGCATCAGGTCACTGATATGCATTTCAGTCTCTGTATTCTATGAGGTACATGATTTTTTTTTCTGTAGTACTGTTAAAACCAACCCTAAGGGATGTTAAAACATCGTCATATTTTTGGCATTTCGAAGAAGTGAAAGTGCTTATCAAATTATAAAAGTGCCTGTATATACTGTAGCTTTCATCAATTGTCACCAACACACGCTAGTTTGTGAGCACAACTGCTTTGTGTACCAAAATATATGCACAAGTGCAAATTCTGTCCCAGTCTCCCCGATTTTATGGACAGACAGGCACCAGGGCAGAAGACATTATAAAAACAATACCCTTAAGCAAAATTTAGCCGAGGGGTAAAAAATGTACCTCGTTGAGCAAAACCAATGTGTCCTAAATCAGCTCGTAAAAAATGTACACCAAATTGGTTGTAAACCAGTGTTGATTCCCATTATTATTTAAGTGCAGATTTTGTGGTGTAGTAGACTGGTTGACCTAATTAATTTCGTCACTCCATACTAATATAGCTGATACAACATGGATTTGCTCTTTAGATGTTTCAACAGGAGCGACACACCCCTTCTTTTAGACTCCGCCCACTGTTGAAATCAACCAATCAGCATTCACCGCCCCTTTAGCGGGAGAAAGTCTTGTGCTTCGGTTTTGACAGAAACCAGCAAAGAAACCCCACCATAGATTCACATAGGCGAGATTTAACATCGGTAATAACCCACATCTACCTTGGGTACGTATGGCACAATGTTATGGTGAAGAAAGCCACTTAAGTCCGTTTAGCGCTGGCTCAGAGACACTTTTGTTGTTAGCCTGGTCAGAGCTGAAGCTAACAGACCCTCTGAAGTAGATAGGGGTAAATAATGGTGCTACATGCTGCTGGTGTACAATGTTCACACTCTTTTATTGATTACATTTTGGTGTAAACGTTGAGTACTGTGTAATATTATTATTATTATTATTATACAGTAAAGGAAAGTCGAAACTTTTCCCCGTGTGCTATTTTTACCAAATAATTAAAGCGATCACCTGCACCTTTAAAAGTCAAGAAAGAATAACCAGTGTTGGGGAGTAACTAAATACATGTATTTAAAATACGTATTCAGAATACTCATTTTGAATAACTGTATTCAGGTACAAATACTCTCTCATTTGAGGGTATTTCGAATACAGTTACTTTTCAAATACCAAAGGAATACAGAGAGGGAGAGAGGAAGGAGAGAGAGAGAGAGGAAAGAAGGAAGGAGAGAGACAGAGAGAGTGGAAAGAGAGAGACTAGAGAGAGGGGAAGGAGAGAGAAAAGAAAGAGAGGAAGAAGAGAGACAGAGAGGAAGGAGAGAGAAAGAAAGAGAGGAAGGAGAGAGGGAGGAAAGGGGGAGAGAGAGAGGAAGGAGAAAGAACGAAGAGAGACAGAACGAGGAAGGAGAGAGAAAAAGAAAGAGGAAGGAGAAAGAAGAGAGGGAGGAAGAGGGAGAGAGGAAGGAGAGAGGAAGGAGAGACAGGAGGGAGAGAGACGGACGGACAACAGTTGTTACATACTGTATTTTTAATCTTTTACCATATTTATACAAAAATATTATGCAAATCAAGGTGAAACTATTCTTAGTATTCAGAATACAGTACAGTGATTGGGCAAAGTAACTGAATATGTTACAAAGTATTCAGTATTCTGTAACTGAATACAATTTCAAAGTATTCTCCCCAACATTGGAAATAACACTTACTTTTAATACTTGTATATGGTATTTTTTCAAGCCAAGAGAAAAGGAAGTAATCAAGTTTGGTTCATTTAGTTTATGTGGACATGTAGAAAACTTTTGGGGACCCCTATTTTAAGACTGACGTCGTTTGTTAATTAATTGGACCTATATTATAACTCCACACTGACCTTAACCTAAGAATTAATAACATCCATTCAGCTGGATACATGTTTTTTTTTAACCACCAACTCTAACATTTGCTTTATTATGTGTGTCTTGTTTACAGGACATTTACATTTTATATGTTGAAACCATGAGGCGTTCAGGGGCTCCCAGTCAGCTCTTGGGTAATGCTGTTAAAAAGCCTAGATTTGTACCTCCTGCTGCCTCCAGTCCGAATCTTTCATCATCTCATCCCAAAGCTTTGTCTCCCAAACAGAATGTCCCTGTTCTTGATAAGGTAAGTAATATAGATTTCAGTGATGGTCAATTCTCCGATGGAGTGCAGCAGCCAGTATTACGCTTAAAAAAACAAAAACAAACTCGATCAATTTATCATTATATATTGAGTCCACAAAATCTCTGAATGTTCTTTAAATGGTATGACAGTTTTTGCATTACATGGTTTTTCTGAAACTGAGCACTTTATTTTGTTATCTCTTTACATATAAATGCCGCCCTCAGAAAAAGGTTGATCTATTTTATTTCATAGGCTATTTTTATTTAAGATATTTTTTTATTTAAATGTGCACCTTACGGAGCTTTGTTATACAGTGTTTATGTTTACATTTTATAGTGAGTTTTCGATAAAACTACTCAGTATTTGGCTTTGACTTTGAACATTTCATTTCACAGGTCTCACTTTGCGGAAAAAATGTTGGGATATATACCATATATCAATATTCAACCTAAATATATCGGGATATGACTTTTGGTCCATATCACCCAGCCCTACATGTGTGTCTCCTTTTTGACTTAACACATAACTGGAAGTTACTGGTTCTAGGAAATTACTTGATAGCGGTTTGTGATGTCTTGCAATAAATCCTTTTTTTAATGTATTTTCTGTGCACATTGGGAGCATATCCTGAGCAGTAAGGTTTGAGAGAAAAGTGAAATATGAACTGGCTAAACTTCTCCAAAAATTACATGCATTTCAGAACATGTTTGTAGAGGTCTACCTACAGGTTTAACAAGTTTTGTGTAGAGAGACTAAGGCTGGGTAATGTAACTGTTAAATGGGACCTGTATGTATTAAAGAAAGGGCAAGTTGAGTTTCTTAAAGTTACAAACCAAATGTTACCAATCACCAGTGGTGGGCAGTAATGAAGTAAATGTACTTAAGTTGAGTTTTTGATGATCTGTACTTTACTTGAGTAGTATTTTTGTTGACAATTTTAACAAAACAATATTACTTTTACTCCACTACATGATTTGACAAACAAATGTAATACTTTCTGCTCCACTACATTTGTAAAAAAGCTCTTGTTACTTGTTACTTACGGAGTGAAGACTAGTTGGTTGCGTTGTGGGTTTTTTCTCTGATTTAATATCATTATCATGTCCACTCTGGAAAAGGTGGCGCTGTGCAGATGTATAATTCAATGCCACTAACCATACAATGGTTTGTCCCTCAAGTGTAACTAATTTTGTATCAATATATAAGTTGTTTTTCTACTATTTGGTCATTTAGTTAAACCAGGGTGAACTGAAGAGGAAATGACTCCAATACATCTTCAGAAGTATTATATACTCATATGTTTCATGTTTTTGAAGACGCAAAGTTATGATTCACAACACTTATTTAAAATGAAATTTACTTTTTACTTCAAATACTTCAGTACTTTAAAATACTTCAGTACTTTAACTTAAGTACATTTTTCACTGGACAACTTTCACTTTCATTGGAGTGATATTTTACCAGTAGTAACTGTACTTTTACTTAAGTAATTAAATGAAGTACTTCGCCAAGCACATTCTGCACATGTGACATAAAAATACATGAAAGGCTATTTTTGTTTTTGTTTCAAAGTGTTTGGGTCTGCTGTGTTCTGACAGAATTATTGAGTGTAAAATCAGTAGATCACCACATCCTCATTAATATGCATAATTCCATTTTTAAAATGTGATGTAGTTTTCAGTATGGCACGTGTCGCTTAAAACACATTTATTTTCATTGCATAATACTGTCCCAACCCTAGAGCTCAAAAAATTATTTAAAAAAAATAAAAAATACATAAATGGTTTTGCTCAAAGAAATAATCTTAAAACATTATTATTCTATTTTACAGTTCTAAATAATAATTAGTGCAATGTATGCAATTGTAATTGGATTGTAATTCATTGTGCAGCCCAGCTCTGCCCTACATACTGTACTGACCTGCCCTCCACCTCAATTTAAAAGTGCTGGCTCTATAGAATGGGATGATGTCACATGAGCGTAACCCATTTCTTTACATTCCCTGTCCTACGTAGATGCACAAAAGTCTGACACCTGGCGGTCCATGTAAAACCGGTGCAGTTGCCCTCTCTCATGATGCCCAGGCTGCCACGCCCTTGTCTCGAGCCCTGGCCAGAGTTTTAAGTGCCACAGAGAGCAAAGAGAACGAGGCTGCTCTAGAGCTTCCTGATGCACTTGGGCTGAGTGACAGTCAGGAAGGTAAGTACCCCAAGTATAAAAACAAGTCCTGTGGTTCTGTAAGAGCAGAAGCATGCAAGTTAACCTTTAAATCATTTTTTCATTGTGAAAACAAACACCTTTATGTATACTGCAGCATTACTAAAACGTAAATGTAAAATGCAATATGAAGGGGGGAAAATGGGAACGTTTGATTTGACTAACTTGGCCATGGATATGTGTGTTATTTTTTTTCAATATTTTATTTAGCTACTGTCATGTTGGTGGACATGTGACATGGCAGTAGTTAAAACAACAAAAAAGTAATATAACAAATAATAACTAATATAAGAAAAAATTAAGCAGATAAACAAAAGGGAAAGAAATGTAGCTTACTTTTACCATATTTGTTGTGTGTTCAAGGTGTTTCTCATGACAGTAGCAAAATTGCTACATTTGTGTCACATGTAGATGCAATATGCTTCACTTTTAGACAATGTTAATGAAATTCAGTTGAGGATCTTTAGGTCATGCAGCCGGTTGTTAAAACATCTCTATATCTACATCAAATGTAGCACAACATTTTTTACATGACATCCATAGGAGCCAAAATAATTTACAAATAACAACCAGAGCTTTACAATAAGTCTTTTGCTTACTTTTATATAATTTTCTTTACACTATCACCGTGAAGAATAACTTACACAGCATCAAGAACATCAGTTAAAACATTATGTATAAAACAAAAATATGTATAAAAAGTTATTTTAATACAGCCACAGAGTAAATAATGTTACTAAACAAAATGCCTATAACATTTGGTAAGTGGTCATGCCATGCATACCACTTGTATTAAATGATCTGTTTTTATTCACATTATCACCAACAAGACTAACAGTGAGCCAAACAAGATGGCTATTTGTGAAAAAATATTAATATAATTACATTTTTGGTCACACATTTTGTAAAGGTTAAATCATACAGCATTTTAATGACAAACATCTATGTGCTTGAAGGAAAACACTCTGGTTAACATGTAACCAGACCTGGTTAACAGTTTACAGATCTTTGGGCTAAAATCGAGCGGCTTGTCTGTTCATTTATTTGGGTTTAGTGTGTTTCTGAGTGTGGGGGAGGGCACACCCCTGGAGAGCAGCAGCCTAATCCCGGAGATTTGATTTGGAGACAGACCACCACGTGCTCATAAATGGCTTCATAGTGTTTGTGTAAGAGCCCGAATAACACGATCAAAATCATGCTGCACGTTACGGTCTTACTTATATGTTATACTATACTTCCATGTGTCTGATTGCGTACATCACAGCAGCTGCCTTTTGTTATTGTTTTAGCGCACTGCCGTACCTAACATTACTACTAGATTGAAGTGTTTTTTGCGAACAGCAAGGTCATGTATAATAATTCAGTGTGTTTTGTGGCGTTGTTACATTTCAGTCAACGTTATTGTCTTAAATGTCTGGTTTTTGGACTGGACATCCAGTGCAGACTGGTTTTGTGGCTAATAATAAGCTCCGCGGCAGACGCTGGAGATGGATGTTAAACCCGGCTGGTTTATGCAAATGAGCAGCGCTGCGCAGATTAGGACTGAGCCTGGGATCAGCGAGCTGCCGCTCCCTTTACAAGAGCAACTAGTGCCTCCATTTGTGTGTCTTTCTAAATACCCGAACTCGGCTCCATTTTCTTTAACCCCGCACCAGTTCACAGAAGAACATCCTCGTATAAATAACGTAGTGCAGAGGCAGGGTTTATTTAGATAAATGTGGTGGCTAGAGCGCTCCTTTCTTCTGCGCATGCGCAAACCCCCTCGAATCCCTCCCCCCGCGAGTTAAGCCAGCACTATTTCTAAACCCTGCAAGTTTTAGCGAAAAATAGACAGTTCTTCAAAGATGGCGTGTATTTCAGAAGCATTGCTGTTTTTGTTCTTTGTTCAGACGCTAAAGACACCCTTAGAGTGTGATTGATGCACACCATGGCCATATTCTCTCCTTTAGTCTGTACTATGCCTGGTTTGGGGTTTACAGAGACCCAGCTGTAACTAGGTCGGGCTGGGCTTAAGCGGCTTAGCTACGTCAGTCTAAGCTGGGAGGAATTCATCCAAAGCCTTTCCCGATAGGCGGGGGCCTAAAACGAGGCTGGCCTAGTTAAGCCTGATTCTTATTGTGTGCAGCACAGCCTGTCTTTGTTGTGAAACCTAGCAGAGAGGAAACACAGGGGTAGTGGTTCTGTCATAGACCTGAGGATAGGTAATGTTTGATTCAGGGAAGGAGAAGAAAAATTACAGATGTGTGGGGGTTAGTCCTAGCTTTAAGATGGACCAGGAGAAGCCAGCAGCAGGAGCAGACAGCCCTGGAGGGAAGGGTCTGGGCAGTGTTAGCTTCAGCCTAGAGCAGGAGAGAGCTGCTGCAGTGGCAGAGAACATGGGAGGCAAGATTCTCAACAGTGCAGTTTTTGGAGTAGGCCAGGACAGACTCAGGGCAGACCACTCAGATGGGAGTAGTATGGGCAGCATTGGCTTTGTGGACCATGACAGACTAGGGACAGACCATATTGATGGAAATGGAAGTGCTGAGTTTGGGTTACTAAAAGGTGACAGTTTTAGGCCCGACTTAGTTTGTGTTAGTCCGCTCTATAAGAAGATGATGACCAATAAGATGGCGAACAGCATGATTGGCTCCAACTCCATGTTCCTGTCCAGTATGGTGGGCAAGGCTCGTTCTTCAAACTTCACTCTTTCGGAGAAGCTCGACCTGTTGCAGCTGGTGCGGCCTCACATCCGCATCTTGGAGGAGCACACCAACAAACATGCGGTCATTGTGGACAAGAACAAGTGCTGGGACACTGTGGCCGAGCAGTACAACACTTTGGGAGGAGACCGACCCCATCGTACAGCACAGGGCCTTAGGACCCTCTACAAGAGACTGAAGGAATCAGCCAAGCAGGAAGTGATGCTGAGGAGACACGCCCAACCCGAGTACAGGGCCAACTTCTCTGAACCCACGCGGAGAATCATGGAGATGATCCCTCACCTGTTTCACCATGTGCCTTTCCTCGAGAAGGAGCCCGCCCTCTGCAGGTACAGTGTGACTTGGAAAAGCACTTCTAAGAGATACTTCAGAATACACATGAAGAGTAGAATTTACTTGAATGTACTTACATGGCTTAAGAAAGTGTACAATGCAAAATGTTAAAAAAACTATACAATGTGTACTCAATTAAGTTTTTTTTTTAAACGTTTCAGAATAATGATAAACAAACACGGCATTCCCATTGAACATCCCAGCAGCAGCTCTTTGGCTGGACTCCAGGATTTCTCAGCTGTCCAGAATGCGGCTCATGAGCAGGGTCAGTCAGAGTCTGACAGTGATGCTCGACCTGCCTCAGAGGACCCTGCCTCGCTGATGCACCCCGGGCCAGGGCAGGACGGGGGCGAGGAGGACGGGGAGCAGGACCTAAGCAGTAACCAGGACTATGAAGCCTCTCTCTCCCCTGACACCTCCTCTGTGAACATGCCCATGCCCGTCTCTCCTGTGGGCATCCGACATGAGTTATACCCCAACAACATCTACCCCCAGCATGAGGTACACGAGGTGGAGAGGTTCCAGTCCCTACAGCTGTCCCGAGAAGAGCAGGAGCTGGTGGTATCCAATCACAGAAAAGTCGCCCTATACTTACAAGAAAAGAGGGAAGCTCTGAAGAGAAAACAGGAACTGGAGGAGGAACTCATTAGAGCCAAGATCAAAGTCGAGATCCTAAGAGCGGAACGGCTGAGACAAGGACTGTCACTTCAGTAACCTACTATTCAGTATAAACAGTGAGGCAAATTTCTCTCTTTTTTGAGCCTTTTAGAAAATGATAGTAGTGCCTCTTGGGGTGATTGGGTGCTCTATTAGTGTGGCAAATATGTAACACATCATTAACAGGTTAAAAAAAAATGTAACAAGCCAAATAAGGTATAAGTATATTTGCAACAAAAATTTAAATAGCTGTGTTTAAATCAGCTGTACTTTCATTGTCAGTGACTGTCTATTGAAATGTATTGTTGCATTGTCTTATTCTATGAGTAGCAGAAAATATTGTTACAACCAGTGTTAATTGTTGTCTCTGGGATTGTTCAGTGTTCAGCCAATCTCTGCCTGATTCTTATATGATTGGTAAACATTAAGGCTTATTGTCATGTTGAATATGTGTAGCTATGCATATAGGTTAAACCATTGCAGTTCACACACATTTGCTCCTCACATTGTGTCGGGAGCATTACATTGACAGCCTTATCTACGCGGTAAAAGTACTTGTTTAGTTATGAGTGAATAAAGAAATATCGCTCCAGTGTTTTCGTCAAGGCTCTCAAGTGTAAAAGTATTGTTAATGTTTTCATCAGCTAAATGTATATTGTATTATACTGTGTGTGTTGTCTTTTTTTATATACATAAATAGGTGTTTTCGCATTGTTCAAATGTCAATTAATTATTTTCATTAAAGTAAAATTCATTTTGTTAAATTAGATCGCAGTGCGTTTTTTGTGTGCGTCATTTTTTACTAATCTGGCTTCTCATTGATTGAACAGTACAAACCAGCGCAACAGCGACCTCTACCGGCTGTTTAGGTCAACGCTTTCTTTTTTGTACTCTGCAGGAGAAGTTATAAACCCCACTCAGGGACCAGCTGCAGATTTGGGGTCTGTACCGGACGGTGCATGCTATTTCAGTGTCATGTGGTGCAAAGCCAGTAAGAAGAAGCACAAGCGCTGGGAGGGGGATGCAGTCCTTGTAACAAGAGGACGGACAGCGACCCTCAAAGATATGGAAGGCAAAGATATAGGAAAGGGTAAGGCTATAAAACAAGTTGGTAACACTCCAGTACTAATGCAGTTTCATATTGAGTAAATATAACTGATTACTACTTGCCTCTGATTCTTAAATTACACTTTTGCATACCACATACATTTGGAAAGTAGGTCAGGCATCCATTTCCTGTATATTTCTGGTTATGATTCTTTGTTGCACAGAATAATCACTTCAGATTCTTATTTATATTCAGGTAGCGGTTATAAGGTGTCCGAGCTGGCCACTTTGTGTGAGGGTCAGACTCTGAAGATTGGAGGTAAGGAGGTGGAAGTGATGGGAGTCATTTCTGCCGAGGATTTTGCTCGAGGACGATGTTTTCAGGACGTCCAAGTCGAACAGGATGAGCCAAGGCCAGCAGTCCCTCCCTCTGCTCGTGGCTTCGCATCAAAACAATTCTGTCCCCCAAATCGGGCCGGGGACAGCAGCGTGCCACCTAAACCAGAAGAGGAACAGACCTGCAAACCTCGGCATGATCCTCTGGCACCTGGTAAATGCATGTCCACCGGATATTGTATCATATTGTGTTTGCACTTAGATCCGGTGATAATTAAAATAAATATCACCTTTTCTGTATACTTTACAATAACAAATATTTTGGTGTGAGACGGACCTGGCATTATGATTCTAATCCTGAATAAAAGTTAGTGTTGGCTAAATTCACAGAATTATTAATTGCATTGACCACCAATACAACACATACACATACAACATGTGTCCAGAGATTTTCATTTTTTTTTACGGTATTAATTTATTTTTTAGTTGTTTTTTTGCGATTTTGCATGTTGTCATCCTCTTTGTGCATTTTAAAAAATCTCATATTATAAATCTCCATGCTAGGAGCTCTGGTAATGCCCCGACCTTCTGCCAGCCACCAGTGGTCGAACAACAAAGCCGGTCTTCCTGTTGTGGATGTTGTAGTTGACCCCCACCTCACCACTCACCTGCGGCCCCATCAGAGAGATGGCATATTGTTCCTGTACGAGTGCGTCATGGGCATGAGGTACAGTAAATATAATATTGTAATCTCACTATAGGTTGTTACAATAGTATTATCCTCACGATACAATGTTTAGCTTGATGTTATGGGCTTGCTTCTACTGCATTGTTCTAGGAAGCCTTTTAGACTTAGTCATTGTAATATTGTGATTCTGCCCAAATGATCACATCCATAGCGTGTTTATGTCATCGACTGTACTAAAGGAGTTGTAAGATTCACACTTAACTTCTTCTCACTCCAGAGCTGTGGGTCGTTGCGGTGCTATACTGGCCGATGAGATGGGTCTGGGAAAGACGCTGCAGAGTGTGGCCCTCACTTGGACCTTGCTGAAACAGGGCCCGTACGGCGGCAGAGCGATGGTGAAGCGAGTCCTTGTGGTTACCCCCGGCAGCCTCGTGCAGAACTGGGCCGCGGAGTTCAACAAGTGGCTGGGCCGGGAGAGGATCAGCGTGTTCACTGTAGATCAGGTCAGAAGAATGAACCATTGATATCAAAATGGCTAAAAGCAACATTCAAAACGTCTGTAAAC
>OMNZ01085442.1:5231-15254 GCA_900303255.1 Lesueurigobius sanzi
GCGAGTTAAAAAAAAAAAAAAATTTTGTTGTATTTAAACATGCAATGACAATGAAGGAATAATCATTTTTGTTGACAACTTTTACGCCTTGACAAACAAATGTAATACTTTCTACTCCAATTTGTGTAGACAAGTTGGTCGCATTGTGTGTTTTTTTTTTCTTTCTCTGACTTAATAGCATTATCATCTCCGCTCCGGAACAGAAGATGGCGCTGTGCAGATGTACAATTCAAGTATTTACTAATTTAGTCTTAATATAACACATATTATGTGTTGTTTTCATGAAAATAGTCAAACACATCTTCAGAACTATTGTATATTCATTTGTTTCATGTTTTTGAAGCAGCAAAGTGATTCACAACATTCATTTAAAATGAAATGTATTTTTTACTTTACTTAAGTACGTCATAAAGCAAATAAGTCCATTTTTCACTGGGCAACATTTACTTTCATTGGAGTAATACCAGTAGTATCTGTACTTTTACTCAAGTAATGAAATGAAGTACATCGCCCACCACTGCTAAACATACAGCCTTTAAACTTGGCATTACTGTGAAAGTGAAGCTCCCTGAAAGTCGTGAAAGTCGTGCTTAAAATCACCTCCTGGAGAAGAATTGGGCTGTATGCTAGGAATGTAAATTTAAAGAAAAAGGCTAGGAACCACTGACGCACAGATATGCAGCGATATGATAAAAAAAAACGTGTTGATAATAGTGTTTAAGTAAATACCATTTTCAATGATGTTTACACATTTTCTGGAGATGCCTTAATTTAAGCTACAAACAAAACATGGGAGAATGTAAACAGCAATTAAAATGATTAACTTGGGAAAACATTGAAACAAGTTTTAATCATCTATTGTCCGTTATTAATTTGAGTGGATTAGCTTCATTGTTCGTCTATAAATATCTTCTTTTCGCTCTTGTAGACTGCGTTTGTGGCTGTAGTTGAGATGATTACTATGGAACAAAATAATGTGTGTGTCCACGTCCAAACACCTTCATTTAATATAATTTATGGATTTAAATTCAGTTTAATGTATTCCAGCTTGTTTACCACAGCTGCTGACAGAGTGTCTTCACATAACGCCTGTAGAGCAGCGCTCAGAACCTGTCGCTGTCCGTGGTGCTGAACACGACAGAGATTCAACCAATAACATTATTCAAGTTATTTTAGTTAGAAAGTTAAGGCTGCTGCACATTATGGCACTGTTCTGTCCGTGGGTTCGAGCATTGCCTCCACCAATTTGCTGAATGTCTCTCCCAGCTCTTCACCCTGTGACGTCCTGTCTAATAAAGGCTAACAAAATAACACTACTTGTGTGAATCGTGGATCATTAGTGACTTATTTTGACACATATTCTGCTAGGTAAAATACTTTTGCAATTTTTAGTGTGGAATCAATAGTAAACGTTATTTAGAGGATTTGATGAAGGGGTCAATGTTAAGCTGCAGCTTCTCAGATGTAGCTAAAAACACATAAACACAAAGCATGAAAAATCACTGACAAACATTAAACATGAAACAAAAATGCAACAGTCCATGAGCCGTAATGACTGCAGATTGCCTAAATGTAGCTCGGCCTTTGCACAGACGGCCTTCTCATTCAAAGGCATTAAAGAATGGAACAAACTCCCACAGAGTCTGAAACTTTCCTCTGACCGAAGAATTTCTCTAACAATCATAAAATTGCAATTGGAAAACCAGCAGTGTCAGCACTGAGAATAGTAAGGGTGTTTGAACTTTATTGAGGTTTTATTGTACTGTAAGTGTAATTTTATATTTGTGTATATTTGGATGATTGTATACTGTACATTTTTTATTGTATTTGCTCACCTGCTCAGGGACTGAAGATGGAAACTAGCTTAAGCTATAATCTGGTGTAAAGCATCTTTAATTAATGTTTTTGCACATTGTCCCTGTCAAATAAACTAATAAACAAACAAACAACACAGTAATTGTTCCATTCAAAAATTACTTTTAGTGTAAAGAAGTTGGTAATATTGTCAGTTCACTGGATCTGGCCAAAAGGAGAATGCATGTAAACAAAACAAAACAGCACATTTAGTAATATAGTCCTCTATGGTCAAAGAGCTAACAGGTTAAATTCACCTTGAAAATGCATCAGCAAACATTAGTCAAAGATTAGTGTACTGTGTTTATATCACAGTATATTTTATGTCAACTCCGGCAGCCATTTTCTCATAAAATCATTTGGTCTTTAATGGCTGCTTTTTACCACACATCAACAAGATGCCTGACTGTTCAGATGCATTCAGTGATTAACATAATGATTTCTTGGCATTTCTCTGCGGCGGAGTTTTATAGCTGCAATCAAATATAAATTACACTAATAAAAAGATAATTAACTTTGATTTTTTACAGTGAAAAGGATAAAATTACACTTTCTCTGCGTACAGTGATTTGCACCACCTTGTAAATGCTGCTATGTAAACCAGAACTAACCAAAGACTGAAAAAGAACAGCTACAGCTACAAACAAGAACAAAGGCTAAATCAGTACCAAACCAGGCCTTAACCAGTCTTAAACCAGTCAAAACCAATTACTTCACTGATCTCGTTGGGAAATGTCTCTGGTACATGACTCCTGGGGAGGGACCCATGTTGAGCCAGAATAATGGTCAGAATCCCGTGGCTGGAGGATTGGCCTACAGCCCATGGTTTGAGTTGATGGGGGAAACCAGAGCATCCCGAGGAAACCCATACAGATACATACTGCCAGTTACATCACAATGAATATTTTTACCATGTCCAGAAAGACTCCACACTTTAGAGGAAACTTCCTAAGGGGGGCGCAACAGAAAATAATTGAGAAACACTGCACTATACTGATCAATGGGAACTGTTTGAAATAAAATGAATTGACATGTTTACTCCAAGAAAATTTTCTTAAATACTACAATTACTGGGGCCCCCACAGTCTAAGGGGAATTCAGTGAGAAACATCAAAGAACAGAACACTAGAGTAAACCCTGTGTAAAACTGGCTCCATTAAGAGAAGTCCGCGTATGAGATTTTGAGAACTCCTGCGCCAGTACCCTGGCAATCGCAGGTGTGTTGAAGTGTCCTAACTGCGGCTGCTCTTAATAGATTTTTATTTGAGTGCTAATGCTGTGAGGGAGGCGGCCATGACGGATGCTGCTGACTCAGGCCTCCATTATGATCTCTGTCTTCATTTCCTGTTTCACGGCTCACGGGGCTGATGTATGGGCATTAGGCGCTCAAGGTTATTCCTCTCCTCAACATTTCATTAACCTCCGCTCTGCTGCTCCAACACTCTTGACACATCCATATGAAAGAGCGTATATACAGTACATGTACAATGGAAGAAGGGGCCAAACCAAAATGGATGCTTAGTCACCAGACCTCTCAGAGCGGGGCGCAAACAAACAGTGAGACACCGCAGCACTTAGGGAACGTGAGCAAGAGTCTTGGAACCACAAGTGATGTCAGCGCCGGGTAATGTTAAGAGTGGTACTGAAATAGACCAACTCACTCAAGTGACATAATAATAAGAAGCAGGTCAGCTATAGGTGGAAGTATAGTCTCTGATAAGCAAGTTGCCCTGTTCTTGCGACTGTACAACCATATTCGCAAAATAACTCCTAGTCAGTCTGAAATTTTAAGGGGAGACACTGCAGGATTTTTTTTCAAATTGCAAGATTTTGTCCAGTTTCCTATTGTAACATATGAACCTTCACCTTGAAACAAATAAATGACCTAATCTAACCTAATTATTCACAGATATAACATTTCTCCATAGAACTACAGTGCATGGAACGTTGTAACTTCCATGACCATTTTCTCCACAGCACCAACAAACTCCAGACTTTACAGTCTTGGACTTGACAATATTCTGAGGGTTTGTTCAGAGGGATTTTTCAACATCTAATTCCTAATCTGATTTGATATTTGTTGAATGTCGATGCAGTAGTAGTGTACACTGTACACAAAGTTACTGCCAGTAGTTGTGTACTCTCGCAAATGTACCAACATTGAAATGGTACATTTGAGGCAACCATTTCCTCAAATGTACCAACACTAATCCATACACTTTGCTGTGACTAGGGACAACATATGAGGCTTACTATTACTCTTTTATTTTTAGTTATTGGGCAACGATCACAAAACTGAACCGGTATGTGCCTATACTGTATTTTAAAGGGAATCTCCATAAAACCCCCCTTTAAGTAATGTAAGTGAAAACTATCAATAGATCTCATGATCAGCATGCAGCCTTGTCCTGGTGTGTACGTTTGTGTGCTGACAGTCTATTTGAAGCCGCACTCACCCTCCCCACTGGTCTCTCCAGGTGGGTGGTAGAAGGACAGGCCCAGGGAGATGAGGGCTGCGATCTCCAGAATGATGAGCGTAACATCCTGCAGAGCCTCCCACACCAACTGGAGGAAGGTTTTTGGCTTCTTTGGAGGTATCTGGTTTTCCCCATACACTTCTTTCCTCTTGTCCAGGTCTGGCAGGGCACCTGCGAGGCCTGGGGGAACACGGATAAAGCTTTACGTTTGTGACACAGACATAAAAACAGGGAAACAAGGAAACATGTAATGTCCAAACTAGGGCTGTCAAAGTTAACGCTTTAACTCACAATGAATTAAAAAATAATGAATGTATTAATCATGGATTAATCGCAAATTAATCGCACATGTTTTGACCGAACAAACTCCAAAACGTGGTAAAGTAAATTTACTTTAGCCATTTGTATAAATCAGTGTTTCTCTGATATGTCATTGGGACCTCACCATTTGACGACAAGCCACCACCCAAAAATACATTTAATTTGTTATTTATATTGTAAGATACTAGAATTTTCCAAAAACTGTTATTGAATAAGCATTAAATCACCTTATTAAGCTGAAATTGTAATAAAAAGTGATCAGCTTACTTCAAATTATTTACATGCCAGGGAAATGTAAATAATCAATAATAACAATACAATTATCTGTGATTTATCATGGGTAATCAAATTTCAAAAGTGTGATTAATCTGATTAAAATAATGAATCGATTGACAGCACTAGCACAAACAAATGTACGGTAATGTCCACACATATGTAATGTCCAAAAAAAAAACAAGCAAGAGTATCCCCCATGCTTAGACCCTCCATCGTGGCAAGGAAATAAAAAATAAAAACAGTGGGAAAAATGGAGAAACCTTGAGGAGAATTTCAATGAGGAGAAATCCACTCCCATGGACGGACAGGCTATAGATAGTCTGTACAATATTTGACTGTAATGTTTTACTGGAGCTTGTTATTACTCCTCATTTCTCTGTGGGGAAAACTAAACAGATAGTATGTGTTTATTTGGTCAGAATAGGGTTTGCTGATGAGCACAAAAGAGATACGTGCATAATATAAACACACTGCACTGGATTGTAGCCTTGGCCAATTTGCATCTACTGTTCCACATTCATAAACACGCTCTCATTCGTACACCAGTGTACACCGACTTTGGGGGCCAGGCTGGATAAGTGTCTTGCCCAAGGTCATGTTGACAGTATGCACTGGCCTGAGCTGGGATTCGACCACCACCTTTTATATTGGTGCGTGAACACTCTGCCCCTGAGCCACTGAGAAATCTAAATAAGCTAATACATTGTTGTCATTTTCTGCATTTCTTGGAGCCCACGGTCCTTATTAGCAAGGGCAGTACAATATGAAAGAGAGTGAACTCAAGCTCACAACACCGAAGACGGCACACTGCTCTGCTCGTGCGCTGCGACCAAACCCCCTTGGGTGACAAGCAGCACAAGATTATTGTTGTTCATGTATTTATATTTAATTGTAGAATCCCTATTTTGATGTTGTGGCAGAGCTACACACCCCTCTATCTCTCGTTTCATTCTCTCCAGTCTCTCCTTTCTTTCTTTCTTTCTTTCTTTCTCTCTCTCTCTCACTCCATCCCTCCTCTCTCGCTGCGTCTCTCGCTCTCTCCCCTGCTCTGGCTCAGACATTACCACAGCATTATGTCATGACTGGTGCGTCATCGGGTCTCCCAGGAGTGGCACCAGATCTACCTGATAACACACACACACGCACACGCAAACTGCTTCATGTGAGCAGTGGCATAAAACTGTCCATGAACCCCTACAGTCAGAGGTAACCGCAGAGACACGGGGAATATTCAGCAAATTACATCAATAACATGACAAACCTTTGATATGATATGGAAAATAGCATTTAAACAGGAACAAGAAGGACTAAATTATGTCTATATTTTGGAGGGGGAAAGTAAATAATTAGGATGAACCAATGATAAAACATACTGTATATACAGTAGAGGGTATGTCCACGTTCTGGACTGGAGTGTCTAAACAGATAATGATAATAAGCTGTTGCTATGCCTGGACATAACCCTATATAACAAAAAAAATGAATAAAACCCAGGAATTAATTAACCCAGACCGCAACAGAGCCAGAGCTAGACCCAGGATTTACCCCGAACTTAGCATGAGGACAATACAGAGACCACCACAAATTAAAAAATGCTGACAATGGGTGAACAATATGAACAACTACGTTTTTACACTTTCCCCATCCTGGCATTCACCCAAAGGCGCTCGCGCTGAGAAGAGGAAATGGTCTTTATATGGGAGACTAATGCAGGTGGGCACGGTTTCATTCGCTAAAGAAACGGCGAATGAGTGAGCGGGGGATACAGAGGACAGCAGAAGGGCAGTCTGAAAGCTCCTACGTAGAAGGAGAATGCCCTGGTTACAATTAGATCAGTCTATAAATAGCCTCATTATCCATTCCCTTTTAATTGTCTGCACGAGGAGGACCCAGCAAGCTCGTATTGATCCCTGCGGTTCGATGCTGAATGTTGCACACAAACATCAGAGGGGGGAGAGAGAGAGAGAAGATTTGAGTCGTGACCACATTCACGTGCCGAGAGTGTGAAAGAGAGTGTGTGTGTGAAAGGGAGTGTGCAGCGCCGGGTTGAGGCTGGGGAGGCAGGCTAACATTTGTTCTGATAAAACAAGAGCTTCTGTGAGCAGGCTCCAGCTAGTTTTGCACACATGGCTCTTCAAGCGATTTGGGCGATGTCTTATGCCTTTATTTAAAAGCAAATAGTGACTACAGTGCTAAAATGTCGCATATTGTATCCTTTTTTTTAACTGATTGTAAATTGGGGAGCACGGCATCATTTTTCAAATAAAACATTGCAATTGAGATTAGATTTGCAATTTTGTTTTAGAAGCAAAGCTGTATTTAGACCTCAGTGCAAACTTTTAACATGTCCTGAACACATATGAGACCGTAAGGAGAAAGGGCAGTCTGTTGCTAGCAAAGGACATAATGTTGCAGTCTTATGATTTGCTAATTAAGTGATTATTTGTCCTAACTCTAAACTGTTCTACAATCAAATTGAACACAATTATTTATAAAGTAACATTTCATTGGATTGCAAACATTAAAAGCTTTGTAAAAGTCTATACAAACTAATAATGACTAAAGCCAGATTCACGCATGCACCCTCAGCAGGACAATGTCAGGATAAAGGCAGGGTTTCATTCCAAATATCCTGACATCACCAGGAGAATGTCCTGCTGAGGGCGCATGTGTGGATCTGGCTGATTTTAAGTCCACTAAATCAACACAGCTGGACATTTTTGCACCAAGATGGCCGCCATTTTGAGAATCATCCAATTTTCTTCTTTAAAAAGGGCCGAAGATGTTAAGTCCCACCAGGTTGTACAGTGGGCAGTGACACATCCCGGTGTACAGGTGTTGAAGATTGCAGTCACCGGGCAGATGATGCCAAAAATTATATTTAACAAGAATTCTCAATCATCCAAGATAATACATACAGTTGTGCTCAAAAGTGTACCCTGGCATAATGTCGGGGTATGTAAACTTATGCATTTAATAGAACATGAATGGTAACACAAAAACCACTCATGGTTAGTGGTTGTGTGAAGCCATTTAAACTTCAGCTGAAGTGAGTTTTTCTTTGCTCCTGAACAGTTTTCCTGGCAGTTGTTGAAGGTCATGTAAACATTAGATCAGGGACATTTGAGTAGTTTCTGTTCCATTATGATTTCAAAAGAGTAAACTGAGTTCTTTGACAATAAATGGCTTCACATGAGAGGAAAAAAGTTTTTTGTGGTTTTTTTTTGTGTGTTTTTGTGATTATATATATTCTATGAAAAATGGCCAAAAGATTAAAAGGGTATGTACACTTTAAAGGGTATGTAAACTTATGAGCACAACTGTAATCACTGAGCCCATAGATAGACATTTACAGCATGTCCTGTGACAGTTGTGTTGTGGCAATCATTCAATTCTCTTCTTCAAAAGGATCAAAGGTGCTAAGGTTATCACACAAAAGCCACTAAATGATGAAGCGAATATTTGTTACATGTCACTAACAGACAAAGAAATCTTTTACTGGCATCTATCCCCCTTTTAGTTTCGCTTTTAGTATTGAGTTGATTGCAAAGGTTGAAAAGAGTACGCAATAATTAAAAAAATGTGCTTCCAGATGAGTGGACACAGAGTCTGGGACCATGAACCCAAGACTAAATGTTTAAAACGCCTTCTACTTAAATGTCCCCAAGCTAGGATCTGAAGTACTTTTCTAATCAATCTGACAAATGATTAAACACTCATTTACCCAAGGAAAACATCATCAGTGCTAAAATGTGTATTTGACTGCAGCATTAGCCTAAGTGACTGTCCTGAAAGAGGTTTTAGGAAGTGCGAGGGTTGAGAAGTTGGTGTAGGAAAAGTGAGTCACCACATTATAAGGATTAAGGATGACTGCAGAGAGTCCTGGCAGAGAACATTAGTTTGTAATGAAGACAGAGGACAGCTGCTTTGCATGATGACACAAACACTGAATGATGATCAGTGCTGAGAGGAAAGGCTTTCATGCAAAATGCAAAAAGAAAAGAGTATAGTTTGTATTTTTCCTCAGTCTAAAGATAATGATCCGAAAAAGCAGGGCAACAGATGTGTAGATGCACTTATGCTACTATCCACAAAAGACCATTCCACAAAACAATGGTGAAGTGACATCAAAGTACTGTGGACCTACAAAACTTTCAAAACACTGAATTACCTATTATTATTTTACAACGTATTTTACTTTTGTAAATAAACACACTCGTAGACGTAACTGTCCACAACGCTCTTCATCTGTTGTCCGGTACACACTCTCATTCACAAACCAATGTACGCAGACAATGGGCCCAATCTTGCAGCGCAGCGTAGATGTCAAGTGCAGGTGACAAGTTCCAAACGCACATGACAGGTGCGCCTAAGACTGCGCCGGTCTGACAGGGGGCGGAGCTCCAGATGAATGAGGAAGAGTGAGGCACCGCCCATATTCGTTCAAGGAATATAATATGAATAATCGTGAAGAATAAGCACAGGATAAATAATAATACAATTAGTAACACATAACAATAACAACAAGGCCATTAAAACGAAATTATTAATAAACAGACATTGATTCTGACAACCTCTCCTTTCGGCCTTTTCCTTGTTACATTTGCGCCATTTAACTCGCTTTTCAGTGACGTGCACAGAGGTTTTATAGGGCTATTTCAGGTGATACTAGCCGGGTTCTACTCCAGGTTGATCATGGCTTATTTTATTTTATTGTTTTTACAACTTTCACAAGTATTAATATAGTTTCGGTTACTGCTACGCGCCCCGGTAAATGTAGAACTACGCAAACGCCTTATGCCCTAGGGTATTTACCTTCACCAAGGTGAGAAGAACGGTATGTGTGAATCTGCTGCCCCCGTGTGGAGACTGCGGGTCATTGCATGGCTCTGCCCCGTGTGCTTTCAGGCATATACTCATTGATTGGTTATGGGTTTTGACCAATGGCGGCTGAGCCCACTACTCACACGCCCCGCCCACTCTGTCTGCGATTGTGAGTTGTAACCTGTCACCTGCGCCTATGTGCTGCAAGATCAGCCCCAATGTGTTAAAGGGACTCAACGGAGTTTGATCATTTTCATACTCGTTACTGCCA